>JABXWE010103789.1:0-24839 GCA_014611495.1 Limonius californicus | reverse complement strand
GAAAAAGGAACTGGAGAAAAGGATTAAAGGAAATCGAACTGAATCTAATATAATGTTGGAAAAAATTCTTGACGTTGTCAGAGAACAGTTTTGTAGAATTAAAATTAACAGTTAGATGGAAATGAGGTTGGGTTACAGCCTATTTGAAAAAACAAATAATAGTGAGGTTGAAGAAGAGAAGAAGGTAAAATGAGAATTCGATCTATTTTAAGAAGCAAAGTAACTGCGCAAAATTGTAGTATGTAACTTCAAGACTGGGATTGAGTTCACTGTTTATCGTGAAGAAGCAGAACAAAAGTGACAAAAAGTGACAAGACGAGTCAACGAATAGTATTCAGAAGAAATAGAGTTCAAAATAGAGGAAGACCAACTAATGGAAATCTTTGAGGTTGCGTTACAGTCTATTTAAAAAAAACAATGAGGTTGAAGAAGAGATGAAGCTAGAATGAGCATTGGATCTATTCTAGGAAGCAAACTAATTGAGCAAAATTATAGTATGTAACCTCCACACTGGGATTAACTTCACTGATTATCGTGAAGAAGCAGAACAAGAGTGATAAGCCTAGTCAACGAATGGTATTAAGAAAAAATAAAGAGAGTTCAAAATAGGAGGAAGACCAACAAATGGAAATCCTTGAGGTTGGGTTATAGCCTATTTGAAGAAACAAGTAATAGTGAGGTTGAAGAAGACATGAAGGTAAAATGAGAATTCGATGTATCCTGTAACGAAAACTAATTTAGGCTGGAGTTAGGGATATAGATCACTGATCATTGTGAAGAAACAGAACAACAGTGACACAACAGTCAAGGAATGGTATTAAAAACAAGAAAATAGAGTTTAAAATAGGAGGAAGACCAACTAATGGAAATCCTTAAGGTTGCGTTACAGTCTATTTTGAAAAACAAGTAACAATGAGGTTGAAGAAGAGATGAGGGTAGAATGAGGATTCAGTCTAGCCTAGCCAAAATTATAGTGTATGACCTCTGGAGTGACTAGAGTTCACTAATCATTGTAAAGAAACAGAACAAATGTGACAAGACGAGTCTACGAATGGTATTAAGAACAGGAAAATAGATTTGAAAATAGAAGAAACAACAACTAATGGAAATCCTTGAGGTTAAGTTACATCCTATTTGAAGAAAACGAGCAATAGTGTGGGTGAAGAAGTGGTGAAGATAGAATGAAAATTTTATATATCCTTGTAAGAAAAATAATTGAGCCTAATTATAGTATAGGACCTCCACTCTTAGATAGAGTTCACTGATCATCGTGAAGAAACAGAACAGAAACGATAACATGAGTCAAAGAAATGGTATTAAGAATAAGAAGATAAGAGTTTGAAAATAGAAGGAAGACCAACTAATGGAAATCCTTGAGCTTGGGTTACAGTCTATTTGAAAAAATAAGTAACAGTGAGGTTGAAGGAGGTATGAGGATTCAATCTATTTTAGAAAGATAACTAATAAAGCAAAATTATGGTATATGACCTCCAGATTGTGCTAGTGTTCACTAATCATGGTGAAGAAACAGCACAAATGTGACAAGACGAGTCAAGGAATGGTATTAAGAGCAGGAAAATAAATTTGAAAGTAGGAGGAAGGTCAACTAATAGAAATCCTAGAATTTGGATTACATGATATTTGAATAAAACAACTAACAGTGTGGCTGAAGAGGTGATGAAGGTGGAATGAGAATATAATCTATCCTTGAAAGAAAACTAATTGAGTAAACTTATGGTAGCGACCTCCATACTTACAGAGTTCACTGATCATCGGGAAGAAACAGAACAAGAACGATAGGACAATTCAAGGAATGGAATTAAGAACAACAAGATGGAGGTTTAAAATAGAAGGAAGACCAACTAATGGAAATCCTTAAGGCTGGGTTAGCGCCTATTTAAAAACACTAGTAACGATGAGGTTGAAAAAGGGATGAAGCTAGAATAAGAATTCGATCTATCCTATAATGAAAACTAATTGAGCAAAATTATGGTATATGACCTATAGACTGGGGTAGAGTTCACTGATCTTCGTGAAGACACAGAACAAGAGTGACAAGACGAGTCAACAAATGGTACTTACAACAAGAAAATACAGTTTAAAATAGAAGGAAGACGAAGTAATGAAATTTGGGGTTGGGATAGAGCCTATTGGGAAAATCAATTAAAAGTGAGATTGAAAAAGAGATACAAGCAGAATTGGAATTCGATTTATCTTAGAACGAAAACCATATAAGCACAATTATTGTACGTAACGTGCAGAATGGGTTAGAGCTCACTGATTTTCGTAAAGACACAGTAGACACAGTATAAGAGTAACAACACAATTTAAATAGTAGAAATAAGGAGAAGATTCTAGAGTGTACATGGAAGGAAAACGAACTAAAAAAACCGTTTGGGGTGAGGCCCAAAAAGAGATAGAGGCAGAAAGGAAATTTAATGAATACTAGAAGAAAAACTAACTGAACAATATTATAGTATTGGTTGTCCAGATCAAGTTAAAGTTCACTAATTTTTGCGAAAAAACAAACAAACAGTGACAACACCAGTTAAACAGTAGCAACATAAAAAAATTGAATTTAAAATGGAAAGAAAACGAACTAACGAATGTTTGAGGTTGGGTTGCAGCTTATTTGGAAAAACTACTAATAGTGAGGTTAAAGAATAGATGGAGGCAGAATAAGAATTCGATCTATCTTAGAAGGGAAACTGACAAGAAATATGTTATGGTATCTTTGTAAAGAACAGAACTTGTGTGGTAACACGAACCCAATAGTAGAAATTAGAAGAACTGGTAAAACTAAAATAGAAGAACGACGAATTAACCGAAATTCTTGAGGTTATATTATACCCTGAAGCTGAAGAAAACTTCGGCCTGGACCCTGCTCACTCAGCCGCCCTCCTGCACTGAGTGAAAGGATAATCAAAGAGGCAGTCCACCTACCCTCGTCAATAAAACCACTGAATGGGAAAGCTTCCAATTTGATCTTCAGAATAACATTAACCTGCATATTAACCTAAGAACGATTGAGCAATTAGAAAACGGAAGCTAAAAGCTTCACCAGGTTTGTTCATGTAGCAAATCATAATAACACAAAGGAAATTACTCACATAACCAAAGGAGTAAATTACCCATTGGAGATCAGAGAACTGGTCAAAGAAAAAAGAAGAGTTAGAAGAAGATGATCCCGAGACCCAGCCGACAAGACCATGGTGAATAATAGAAATCAAGAACTACGAAGAAAAATCCTAAATCTCAAAGAGGAATCAATAAACTCATACCTTTAGAATCAGACACCAAATGAAGGGAAAGCAACCAGATAACTCAGAAGACCCACTGCATCGATACCTTTACTCAGAAGAGATATGGGACCATGGGCCAGGGATAGTAAGCAGAAAGCTGATCTGTTTGCCGAAAATGTAGCTGACATCTTTACACCCAATCAAATGCAAGCATAAAACATACTACCTGAAATCCACAACCAAGATTCAGAACACATCATCCTAGCCACCCCAAAAGAAGTAGCAGAGGAGACTAAAACGAACCTCAATTCGAAAAAAGCATCAGGTTACGATCTGATCACCGGCGAATTGCTGAAGCAATTGCCTAAAACATGTTCTTGCCTGCCGGAAAGTTGCAGACGTAATCATGCTGCCAAAGCGAGGTAAACTATCTAACGAGGCAAAATCCTACAGGTCCATTTCCCTCTTGCCTAGTGTTTCACAATTATTTGAATAGTTGTTGCTTAAAAGGCTAAGACTACTGATAGAAGATAACAAACTTATACCAGATTTTCAGTTCGGATTTAGACAAAATCACTCAACCATCTATCAAGTGCATCGTATCATTGACATAATAGAACGTGCTCTTGAAGAAAAACGAATCTGCTCTGCAGTCTTCTTATACGAGCCCTAACAACTATATATTCGGACACATCACATATTCTTAAAGAATATTCTGTAATTTGACATATGAGATATTTTGAAAACTTTTGTGATAAAAATGCTGTACAGTATAAGTACCTCAACTTATTTACAAACGTTGTGTACAAGTGATACCTTTTTTGAATTACTACAATAATTTGTTTTAAAGACAAGTATTTTGGTTGACAACTAAATGTTCGGACATGTTAGTCATTCTTCGTGATTACAGGCAGGCGGCTGCGATAATTTTGTTTAATATAGTTTTCCTGTCATTTTGGTATGTGTTTGGCACTTTGTGTCTTACAAATCAATAGTTATGGTTCGAGGGACACCAACACTGCGATTAATGCGTGAAACTGTAATTAAAGAATACCATAGGGGCAATTCTATGCATAAAATTGCTCAAAACTTGGGTTTAGCCAAATCCACAATAGCAGACATTATTCACAGATTTGGAGAAACCGCAGATATTAACATTAAGGGTAAAAGCACTGGCCGTCCCAACCTTGTAACTCCTAGACAACAACGAAGATTAGTTAGAGTTTGTAAAAATTCAAGAAGGGCCACCCTACGTGAAATAAGTGCACTGTGGAATGCTGAAACGGGCTTGAGACTTTCACGAGAATGCTGCCGAAAATGGATTCACAAGTCTGGTCTTGGATTTTATAAGGTATACAAAACAAAACAAGCATTCAAAACTTTTACTGCATCCAAATTATTTAGGCTAAGGAGAAACCACTCTTAACCAACCGTCAGAAAAAGAAACGGTTAGCGTGGGCGAAAGACAAAGCTAACTGGACTCGCGACGATTGGTATAAAATCATATTTAGTGACGAATCCAAGTTCGACATCTGCGTTGGGGATTTTCGAAGACGAGTTGTAAGATCGCGAGACGAAGCCTTCCACAAAGACTGCCTTAAACGCACAGTAAAGTTTCCTCAGGGACAAATGATTTGAGGGTGCATGTCAGCTTACGGTTTAGGAAGGCTGGCGTTCATAAAGGGTACAGTGAATGCACTATATTATCAAGATTTATTAGAAAGAAGCTTGTTGCCGAGCATACAAAGCTTACATCCGAATGAAAATTTCATATTCCAGCAAGATGGGGCTTCGTGCCATACCGCCAAAACCACTCAAAAATGGTTGTCTGACCATCACATTACCGTATTAGAGTGGCCATCAAATAGTCCCGATCTCAATGTTATTGAAACGCTGTGGCACAAAATGAAGCAGAAATTACGTGATAATCCTCAACGTACGCTTCCTACCTTGCAAGCAAAAATTCAAGAAATATGGGATTCGTTCACCCCTGAATTTTGTAAAAATCTCGTTTCTACCATGCCTGGTAGAATTAAGGCTGTAATCAAAGCCAAAGGAGATGTTACACCTTATTAAAAGAACAGTGTCTGAACATTTAGTTGCCACATTAATTACGCATTTATTGTTACTTTTTAATGGATAAACATTGTTATATAAATTTATCATAAGCTTTTATTAAAAACGACATACAATAATATTATTAAAGCAATAAGCGTTCATAGAAACATTCAATAAAATATTTGAGTTGGCTTTTACGTCCATTTACTAGAAAAATTAGTAGTGTCCGAATATATAGTTGTTAGGGCTCGTATTACCAATGAACAAAAATAATTATGAGCTTGATATCAAATGAAAGCTAGTTTAATGGACTTTTATATTATAAAATAGTAGACAGAGTGGGTGTTCCATTTAAAATACTTTAAGAAATTACGTAATTAGTATATAGTTGGTTTCACACTTGCCATGCAGCATGGAGAAGATACAAATGCAATGGTGACAAATTTAGTTGTAAATTTTGTTCAGGAAAACTTTTAATCTTTTTCACACATAGAACAAAAGCGAATTATGAAATAGCTAGGTATTTATTTTGAAACCACTACAAATTTGAAACTTGACAGCCTCATTGTTAGGTCTAAATACTTACTACATTTCAATCAATTCAATCCGAAGTACTATTGTTAAGAGGTTTAAGGGATAGTGGTTCTCCCATTAGAAAAGCCTAGCCCTATGTTCTCAGTACTGCATGGCAAGTGTGAATCCAACTATAGTAGCCATCACCCTGTATCATATACCAAGCTATATTTCCATTAACCAAATAAATTTGAAGAACGAACATCATTAAATTTATTCACCAAAACTAATTACCCTCACTGATTAGACAATAGAATAGCAATAAAATTTGTTTATACAAACAACTGCATAAGGCTGGGACCATAAGGTTTAGATCCCCACAGCCTTATAAAATTTTAATCTTCTTTCGATGGTAAAGTTTAATTTGTATAGTATTATCGGGTTTCAAATTGAAAAAAAAATATAAGTTTAGTTGCCCCAGATCTTTCGCTTAACAAAAGAGATATAAAAGAATTGTGTACTAGGCAGATGAGATGTATAATATGTATATGTATTTTTTACAGATTACATTAAACAGTGTATTGGCAATGTTTAAACATTTTCTTTACCTACCAAAATTTACAAATTCTTTCTAATAAAATTTTTTAAAATACAGTAACATTTTGATTATCCGGATCTTTGGTTTTGCGGATTCAGCGGTTATCCGGATCAATTATTTTTTGCATTATGTATGTTGTTATCCGAAGTGCTTGTGCTTCTGTTATCCGGATCATTGTGTAGCATATGTAATTCAGCATTCTGAATTTAGAATGTAGATCCCCTACGTATTTGAAAGATTCCCCTGAAACTGTGTAAGCATTTCATACGTATTGCATCACACTACGTCCACTGTGCAGTTCTAGAGTAAATCTATTCTGCAAAAACAAATTACAATGGCATCTCGTCATAAAAGGACGGTATTAACGTTACAGCAAAAAAGTGAGATTTTACAAAAACTTAGGACAGGCGAAAGTGGCAAAGTGTTGGCCGAATTGTATGGCGTCGGAACATCAACAATTTCCGACTTAAAAAAGAATGAAACGAAAATTATGAGGTAAATTTAACTTATATTTTGCTTATTGTACAATTCTAAGCAATTTTTGCGATTTTTGTAGCTTTATTCAAAACACGTTTTCTGGACCTGGCGTGAGGAGCACCTTACGAAAGGCAGAATACCCATTAATGGAAGCAGAACTGTATTCATGGTTTGTAAAACAAAGAGGCAGGCACGTTGTAATCTCATCCGAGATTCTAGCTGAGAAAGCTAAGCAGCTATACATGAAGCATTACGGCAACGACAAATTCACAGCAAGTAGGGGATGGATTTCAAATTTTAAGAAAAGAAATGGCATAAGATTTCTCAAGGTTAGTGGGGAAAAGCTTTCTAGTGATCAACAAGCTGTGGAACCTTTTGTTCATAAACTTGAAAGTCAAATAAAAAACCTTGGGCTCTTACCATCGCAAATATACAATGCTGATGAATCAGCTTTATTTTGGAAATTACTGCCGGATAAAACATTAGCACACTCCAAGGAGAAAACGGCACCTGGCAGAAAGACAAGCAAGGAAAGAGTAACATTGCTTGCCTGTACAAATGCCGATGGAAGTCATAAAGTCAAATTGTTAGTTATTGGAAAATCAAGAGCTCCTCGATCATTCAAAAATACGCAACTGCCAGTTGAATATGCGTCAACTAAGAATGCATGGATGACATCGGCATTGTTTTCTCAATGGTTTCATGGATCATTTACCAAACAAGTAAAAGTATTTTCGAGAAACAATAATTTACCACCGAAAGCATTATTAATAATAGACAATGCTCCATCACACCCAAAGGAGGAAGAGCTAAAAAGCGATGATGGCAATATTTCTACTGTTTTCCTACCACCGAATTGCACTCCTTTAATTCAGCCAATGGATCAGAATGCAATTCGCTTAACGAAACTGCGATATCGTAAATCTCTCTTGAAACACTTGCTAACATCTGAAGAAGAAGACATATCAAAATGCCTAAAAGCTTTCACATTAAAGGACGCAGTGTTCCTTTTACATAATTCTTGGGAGAACCTATCCGAAAAAGTTTTACAAAAGTGTTGGACCAACATTCTTCCTCATTCGTTACAGCCTGAGCTGGAAGACTCCGAGGATTCTCTTCCATTAAGCGTATTGAGAAAAAAGTTGATCGCGGTGACATTAGAATCAGGACAAAAAGAAACTGAAGACATCGCAACCATGTTAAACAATTTCGTACAAAGTGATGATAATGTTACAGAACTAGAAGTAAATGAGTGGATAGATGGAGATAATGATCATTTGGATGCAGACGAAGACCTGCCTTCGGAAGAGGAACATGATGGTATCACTGCTTCCCAAAAGCTCGTAAAACACGAAGATGCTTTGAACGGCTTATAATAACGCTCAAATTAATGACATACATAGCAGACTTGAGGCGCCTCAAAGAAGAGGTAACAAATATAATCGTGAAAAAAAAGTTTAAACAAACAAAAATTACACATTTTTGGAATTAAGTAGTATAGATATAACAATAATGTTTATGTTCCTTGTTATCAGTTTATAATATTTATGTTTCTTATTGTCTGATTATAATGTTCTGTTCTTTTATTAATAAATAAGTAATTAAAAATAGTGTTATTTATGTACAAAGCTTTTTAAGTGCTTCTAAGAAATGAATTCGACTATACGGATTTTTGCTTATACGGATTAAGGTCTGCAATAATTAATCCGGTTAATCGAAACATTACTGTAGTTCCTAACCGTTGGTAATTTTTGGGGCATCTAACCACTATTATTCATAATCATTCTCTCAAAATTAATCAATATTTAAATTTGTTTATTTAAAACAATGTTAATACTTATTTACTGTTGTGTTAGTAAACTTATTAATTTTTGATTGGAAACTTTCTGGTGCTTACAACACTGCATTTTAGAATAAACTCATAAACTTATACGTTGTAACTACAATACAGCCAGCCATACAGTTTATAATAGTTACTGCAATTATTTCATAATTAACAAACAGTTAGTGCAGTTATTTATTAAAAAGTATTTATTTTTGAATGTGTAATATAACATCCACAGGATGATTTTTGTATAAATTTTCAGGCTTTCCTACCTGGTGAAAGTAAATATACGAATTGCTTGATAAATATGGAAGTGATTCTGTACAAGTTGTTTCAAGATCTTTAATTAATATTGTAACATGTTTAGCTATCACTATATTAGAGTTTTTGTTGCATATCGAAACAAATAACATTCGTTATAGAGAAAGAATCATATAGAACAGCTAAATAGATTTAATAAATGTACATTACAATACGATTTTCTTCACAATAAAACATGCTTCCAATATAAATTGTAAACCATGGTAACTTAAATAACAATAAACCGTAGGCTAACTACATTTAGGTTTTGGGGTGGCATAGTATTATTTGAAAAATTATGATTAATAGAATTACAGAATTTCAAAGCCTTTGGCTTGAGTTTACGGAAAATCTGCTCCCTAAAACAAGTTTCTGTCATTATCCCTGTATGCAGATATAATCTAAATTTTATCTGTACAAAGGTTTTCACATTCTTCCTTTTCATCTTCCGCTTTCTAAATGTGAAAAAACTGTATTGTTCCTGCAATGCGAATTTCGTTAAGTGTGTCCAATTATTCTAACCAATTTTTTTTGGGGTGGTATAACGTCCGCTCAACTGCCGTATACATCCCCTGAATTATTTCGTTGAATAATTCAATACAGTGAAATATTATTCATAGAACCCCATAAGCCTTTAGGCTTGACTACGCAGATAATCTGCCCCTTCAAACAATTTCTGTGACAACACTCTAGCATTCAGATTTAACCTAAATTGTGACCTCTATAAAAATTCTTAGATCTTTCTGGAAACATTTTTTTATGTGAAAAAACTATATTGTTCGTACAGTGTGAATTTCCTTAAGTCTATCCAGCTATTCTAGACAATTTTTTACTTAATTGAATATTGTTTTTGGGGTGGTATAACGCCCGCTCAACTGCCGTATACATCCCCTGAATTATTTCATTGAATAATTCAATACAGTGAAATATTATTCATAGAATCCCATAAGCCTTTAGGCTTGATTACGCAGAGAATCTGCCCTTCAAACAATTTCTCTGAAACACCCTAGCATTCAGGTTTAACCTAAATTGTGATCCCTATAAATGTTCTTGGATCTTTCTGGAAACATATTTGTATGTGAAAAAACTGTATTGTTCGTACAGTGTGAATTTCCTAAAGTCTATCCAGCTGCCTAAACAATTCCTTATTTAGCTAGATATTGTTTTTTTTTAATACAAAGAAAACTCCATTGTAGTGATAGCTAAACATCTTAAGGCAGTCTATGCAGCAGAATATCTTGTATGAACTTATGAAGAATAACTATTAAATAATTGTAGTAAAGGATATAAACTGTATAGTTTAAGTAAAGACACATGAACTCTTTTCCACAGCCAACTCTTATTGAAAATGTTCTCCTACCAAATAACTGATAATATGTAATAAAATTTTGGTTTATTTCAAGATTGCACGTGAGCATAGTATAAGATTCATGGAAACATCAGCAAAAGCCAACATCAATATAGAAAGAGCGTTTAACGAATTGGCAGAAGCGATTTTAGACAAAACAGCAGGTCGAGAACCTGGTGATCATATCGACAGAGTTATGGTCGATAGGCGACAGCAAGCAAACACTACAAGATCTTGCTGTAACAATTAGGTGGGTTGAAAATTCCATCTGCTTTACTAAACACTAAGTTTCGGTTTTACTTTCAGATCAATTTGAAGAAATCTTGTCGTACCATCACCTAGTTTTGCTGGATTCTCAATCAACTTAAGTTTAAAGTCACTAATACTACGGTTAACTGATTTTATATATTTGTCGTGTTTAGTTGTACTTCCGTAAATGCGGTTTAGTTATTTCATTCGTTTCTGCTGACACTTAAAATAGTCGGAGTTGTAAGACTAAATTCCTTGGCTCTTCGGCCGGCCCGGAAATTATTTTTGTAGATTCAGTTGTGATTAACATGCTGGTAAAATCATACTATAATAGTTAAACACTCATTATCTCAGTTTTAGGAACAACCCGGTTTATAACCAAACTTTTATACGTAATTGAAATATGGTTTTCAGTGTGTTAGTGCTGGTTGTGTTAACTACACTTTTAAGGGTAATTCCGTAAAAACCTTAAGGCAGATCTTTGAGTTGTGTTTACATTTTTAGTTTTTTCAATTTGCTCGTTTGCTTGCTTTTAGTTGATTGTTTAATATTTATGTTACAAAAATATTCTGCACAAATTCTAGGCACATTTGTGTTGGATAAGCATCCTATATTTAAGAACAAAATCCAACTGTAGGAAACTAAATATAAAAGAACTTCAGCCAGTGAATTTAAAGTCAGTTAATGCTACTATAGATTAATAAATCTGCGAATAAACAGTGGGTCTGCATTGAAAACAATTTATAATTTTAAAAGCTTATTTGACTGTACGAAAAATATTAAAAATCATGGCAGCTTTGGTGGAAAAAAATATGAAATAGATTTGGATTTATATATTCAAATCAACCAAGCTCATTTATTACCATTGGTTCAATATAAAGGGCCCTCTAGGAACTTTATTATATAATTTAGATCCAATAAACCAAATAAATTATTAGGAGATACATAAAGTTCCACATTTAACCAATTTCCAAACCACTATTGTAAATGTATTATCTTAAATGGAACACTTGGTATATTTTCAGATCTCCTTATACAATTTTGAATTCTCTAGCTCCTTGTACTACATACGTATGAGTTTGAAATGAGACCAAAGACCAAAATATTAAAATAATATACATTATCTAGTTTGCCATGGAGATGGTTTTTTTTTTTGTTTGAGCCAAATCTAGGAAGCATTTTCCAATCGACTTTATACACTGCAGCAATTATTGGCATACTGTACACCCTAATCAGTGTTGGTGAAATATCATGAAAAAATCATGGCTTTGGAATACGAGGGTTGTCTGTAAAATAAGGTCTCCAATTTTTTTTTTCGCAAAAGAAAACACGTTTATTTGCAGTGAGTTATACATTGATGGAAAGCCTGGACTTTCTACTATTTTTCTACATAAACCCCGTTGCGATCGATGCATTTTTGCATGCGGTGTAGCATTTTTCGTATACTCGTGTCATAAAACTCACCCGCCGCGGCGCGCAGCTAGCGTACAACCTCTTCTTTCAACTCCTCATTGGTCCTGAAATTCATCCCACCCAGGTGTGACTTCAACGCACTTGGTGCTAGGTCCGGGCTGAAGCGGGGTGTGTCGTTATCCCATCCAAATTGGCTGATGAGGTCAGTTGTTGCACGGGCGGTGTGGGGACGAGCGTTGTCCTGATGAAAACGCACTCCCATCGTCAGCATGCCCCTTCTTTTATTTTGAATTGCACGGCAAAGGTTCTTCAAAGTTTGACAGTAGCGATCAGCGTTTATTGTTGTCCCAGTAGGCATGAACTCGCACAACAGTATCCCCTTCCTATCCCAAAACACAGTTGCCATCATTTTGTTGGCAGACAAACTTTCGCAGCTTCGGCGATCCTGAATGCCGCCACTGAAGGGACTGTTCTTTTGTCTCTGGTGTCGTGTAATGTACCCAGGTTTCGTCGCCAGCGACAATTGAATCCAAGAATTCCTCGCCCCCTTCTGCGTAGGAATTCGCGGGCCGCTTCAACCCGTTGCCGTTGGTGATCTTCGGTGAGCATTCTGGGGACCCATCTTGCACACACCTTGTGATAATGCAAATGTTCTACCAAAATCTTGTCAGTAGTAGTGTTACTGACATCAGGGATCAATTTGCACAGCTCCCGAATCGTCACCCGTCGATCTTCAAGCATTACCTTCTCCGCTTTTGCAATCATTTCTTCGGAAACCGATGGCCGTCCGGCACGCTGTTCATCATGGACATCTCTTCGTCCGTTTTTAAACTCTCTGCACCATTTTCGCATGTTTTTGATGTCGATAAATTTGTATAGGCGTAGTGTCCTTAGCACACAAAAAACGAATCACAGAACGTAACTCACACTTGGCAGTAGCGGCGAGTGGAAGCTCCATCGCGGTCGGCTACCAAACCAAGATTAAGCGTCGCAGACAGCTCGGAGTGGTGGGGATTTGTAGGCGGGAAATCAAGCTACACGTCAGTGTTGCCTAAAACGTTCCTCGCGACTCGAGTGCCTTGGAGACCTTATTGTACGGACAACCCTTGTACAGTGGCAACAATCTTATAACGTCATGTCAAAATGAAATTGGTTTCTACGATTTAACTAATATCTGGTGGTGCAAAAAAGGCATCCTGCTTGAAAGCTAATAGGTTTACATTTGGTACAGATGTTAAATTAAAATTTTAGTTGTTTCATAAAAAAGAAAACAAAGACGTTACTGCAATTATAAACTATAATATAAAAGACAATTGAATAGTAACAATTTAAAGTTAGATATAAATAAAAACGTTTTTGCAACAACTACTTAAATACATATAGTATCGACCATCTTCTTAATCTTTGCTTCCCAGAATCAAAGAACTTTCTGACCAAACAATTCTCTCTGAGTTGCAATGGTTTGTCTTCTTTGAAAGCACTTTATATTGCATTGCTTACATATGTGGTAAAACATTGGGTTTAAGTCCGGTGAATGTGGTGGCCATTGTGTCAAATGACACCTGGGCTCCATTGAACTATGCAGTTGGGTTGAAGTCCGACGATTGTGTCACCTGGCAGCTGGGCTCAATTAAACTACGCAGTTGGATTCAAATGCGGCGAATGTGTTGGCCGATATATTATCTAACAGCTGAGCTCTATTGAACTACGCGGTTGAGTTGAATTCCGGCGACTGTGTCACCTGGCAGCTGGACTGAATTGAACTACTGGGTTCAAATCCGGCGAATGTGTTATCTAACAGCTGAGCTTCATTAAACTACCCTTGGGTTTAAGTCCGGTGACTACGGTGGCCATTGTGCCAACGGGCAGCTGGGCCTTTTTTCGTATAAAGTTAGTTTATATTTTTCATGGTAAAAAGTCTTTTTTGTTAATCAAGTTTGCTCTCCCTACTGAGTTGCATTTTCAGTAGTGATTAGGACATTTCAAAAGTGGTAAATTAGATCCTTCTACAATCACCCAAAATGTTTGTTTGATTTCTGTAGACTGTGGAAATTTAGTAGTTTTCAAACAAATTTTTTTTTCTGTCCCATCCAGTATTAGTAGATGGAAGTAATTTATTTGAATATGTTGAATATTATCTCCCATTGAAACTTTACATGCAAAATTTGAAGAAGATACCGAAAGTTCCACATAGCATAAAAATATTGAAGAAAACTATATAAACAATTTAAAAATGTAGGCATTTCTTCCACAGCACCTTATTCTATGTACCTTTTAATAATACTTATGGGTCTAAATTGAGTAATAAAGTTGCTACAGGCTGGGTCCTTCTTTTTGAACAGACCTACCAGAAGCAAACGGTAAAAAAGAAATTACATCATTTTTTGGTTCATACTCATGCGAATGGGCTAATACGGTTAAAAATTAATGTATTTTGGAGTTGGTAACAGTAGTTATAAAAATGATTATTATTTATATATTTTTCTTTTGTACTGAATCATATAATAATCCGTTTTTGATTCTTTCTGCCCAGTACTTTGTTCTGTTATTTTTATTTTTATCAACAATTATATTATAATGTTTATGTTTAAAGAATACAACTAAAAGATCTGCTTGTAGTTTATGTTGCTCAAAATAAACTTATTTTCATTTATTTATTTATTTTTTCTTTTGCAGAACTTTCTTCTGCTTGTTCTAGCTTATTTGACACAATTTTGTGTATATCTTTATTTACAGAAAGCATATTATTATAAAAAATAATTCACCCCTCGCCAGTGCATATATTTAAATTTTTACATGTAACACTAGTTTTTCTTGTAAATACTTTTTGGTTAATTATTAGGTCTGAATTAAGTAATCAAGTTGCCATAAATTGGAACCGTTTTTATTGAGCACACAGTATAGTATAATCGTATGAGAGAAAAAACCAAAACACGACTATCGTATTTATCATTTCATATTCAAGCTAATATCTTAACATAATTTAAATTATTTTAAACTTGGTAGCCATGATGATTTTCCTTGTATGCCGATTACTTTGCCTGGATTTTTGTAAAACTACATGATAGAAATTATTTTTTTTTTATCAGAAGTATATTTCATATTTTATTCTTAAAGGAACACAACCAAAAGATCTGCCACTTATAGCTTCTACTGTATATTTGTTATGTTGCTACAAAATAAACTTATTTTCATTTAGTAACTTTTTCTTCTGTATTACTTTCTTTTACTGCTAGGAACATTTTCCATTGTTCTGCCTTATTTTTGACACAACTTTATGTATTTCTTTATTAAAAAGCATTTTACTACAACAAAGAATTCACCCCTCACCAGTGCAATAATTTAAAGATATATGTGCTATGCTATTTTTGCTTTTAGATCTTTGGTTGTGCGCTCAGAAATGTAAGTTACACAAAATACACATCTTATGTGCTTATATTGATGTATACTAACTATTTTTAAATACTCTATTTTCGGCACAAACTGCTAGTGTTATCTCTGATGTCCTGAAAGATATTCAAATACAGTCTTGCTTGGATATACCAAGATCAAGAACATTTGGAATTTTCTACATTCAAGTCAATTCTTTGAGGACATCAAATCAAGCTTTAAAATTTATCTCGAATGATATTACTTTTTTAATGAGTGTTGTCATATGTCATTACGTAAATCACATAAACTTTGTATATATGTATTTTCATAATTAGCTTGTACTAAATGCATTACAACCACTCTGTGAAGTTAATGTTAGAAGCAAGGTTTGTGTAAGAGATCGGTTGTGCTGCACTAAGATAGTGAAGTCTGATTTAGTGGTATTTATACTACCAGATTGGCTGAAAATTACACCACAGTCTGTTCTCTTAACAGGCCCTGCACTAAGAGGCTTTTTAAGTTACACGAAAGTTTAAAAAATGCAATTTAAATGTATTCTGCACGTGAAGGAACATCTTTAAGTGTAACAAACCTGTTTCGTTATTTTCAGGATATTTTTGTTCTGTGTAAATGTACAAATGTAAGATGCAAATGCTTTCTGAATAAACAACATTGTGAACAAACGTGTTTATTTTTTAAGGCTAGTATGACAAAATTCTCTGTGTAAAATTCAGCACATTTATGCTCTAAATCTGCAAGATGTTAAATCTGCGTCACGTCTATGCGCAAATGAGAAGGTTTAGTGTTCATCAATGATCACACAGGGCAGAGATAAATGTTTTACCAGGTGTTTCTAATACTGCGGCGACGTTAACAAATAACATTGCTCACACTTAATGTAAATTGTAAAGTCCAAGATAATACAATACGCTAACAAATTAGCAAGATTTGTGGTTATGTCAACAACAGTTAAGTATTGTGTAAACTTGATAGAATTCTACATTATCCACAGTCACATGATTTTGACAGTTTTCTCATAGATATCAACGTAATTTCGACCCATTTGTGCGTGCTCACAGACAGAATTTCTCACAAAATTCTGGTTCGAGTCGTAAATGTTTTGCAGATTTTTGTACAACATTTTATCAATAAATTTTGTACAAAATTCTATGTTGTGTCACACTAGCTGCTTAATACGTAATTATAATATTATTAATACTAGTAGAAAACGGCAATGCTCAAATGGGAAGAGAGGTTATGTATCAACCTGCTATAGGCAAATGTATGTAGTTTGCACACAAAATTAAATGAAAATGGCAGCTTGCTCGTACAGTTTATTATACACAAAAGCATGAAATGTGGCACACATTTTCAACACAAAGAAATGCGTTTGGGAATGTGAATGTCACTAGATAAGAAGCAAATAAACCAGATTGGCCACATCCTAGTAAAAGAGCAAAACTCTGACCATTATATAGTGAAAGTCAAATTACAACAGAGTATTACCACAGAATAAATACCTACGGACACTAGGTATTTATTCTGTGGTATTACACTTAACAATAAGCAACGCCCACAATCGCTACATATTTTCATACTTAGTACGTATTTTTCGACGTAGCCCTTAAAACAATTTCGCCGTTCTAAACTTTAAAGTAAGTTCTTTTTTGGTCCGGTTCTGTGTTGCACTGGCCGCAAGCGACCACGTACATTAGATTGTCTTCTGTTCGACAGATATGCAGCACCAAACTGCATTATTTAGTGTAACTGCCGCAAATGAAGACTAGTGTTCCAAAATACCACTTCCTTAAACATGTGTCCACTAGGTGACTTACTGTAGGTGTAGCTTCAGAAAAGCTGATAGAACAGTGACCTACCATACTTGATTACTTTATGAAATATATTCCAACTAAATGTTCTTCCATTGAAAAGACTAACATCTACAAGTCCATAGAAAAATATATATCAAAACCAAAAATGGAAGTGCAAATAATGTTTGTTGTATTTAGTTCGCAGGTACGTACAAAATTCATATTATTGTTTCAAAAAATGAACCTCTTATACATACATGTCTTATCGTCCTTATTGTCGTGTGTTACCTATAAACATGCTCAGCAGCTCTGGGGTCTCTAGTGACAGTGCTTAATAATAACTAACACAAGTCACTTCAGTGATGTAAATTAACCACCATTATGTTATCTAAGACATATGAAGGGTACACGGGAGTAACGATCAAAGTCACATTACCATCATTTTGAGGAAAACGAACTTTATTGTTTCAAACCTAACAGCGTCCGAACTTGTTGATACATAAATACAATTTCATCTTGTCTAACTAAGTCAAATAAAACGGTAAGTATTCTCACAATAAAAAACTAAAGACTAGCAAGAAAAACAAAAAAACAAATATTCCTTGCGAAAGACGATCACACTCCATAACACATATTTAATCTTTTTAACTCATCTTTCAACAATAATAACGGCTGCAAGAAAATTCATTAGGGATTTTTTGATCGCTAAATATATTATTATTACCTTTCAGATTAGATCCTCATCTTTAGCATTAACTGCATTAGGTAAATTAGAGAAAAATCCATTGGCGGATGGACCACAAAATTTCTTCAAAAATTGGAGATTCTCGTATTTCTCCTTGGAAATTGGGATTCTGTTGTTGTATAGCATGTGAGGACGATTTCCATCAGCTGTACTCCTTTTATTTCTAATTATGTAGCTTTCCCAAGCTCCATTAAAAGACGTTCGCAGACTGATTGTTTGAGACTGCGTTTGAAATGCTGCAACTTCAGTTATTGGACGTGTTGCAAATGGGCATTTGGTCTTGTAATAGGGTTTTAAAAACTCGGTCCAATTATGTACAAGATTTTGCTGAACTTACACTACAGAAAATGCTGTGGGTTTTTTTCTTGCATTTCGAAAAACGTCATTCCAGTCACTTGGTAGCTCGCATCTGGATTTTTGATTTATTAACGCCATATTTTTATCACATTCGAGATAACTATGACCTCTAGCTGGAAATGTAATTTTGAAGGATTGGAACCTTTTCCGAATTGTAGTCATGTAATGCAGATATCGCAAAACCACGTAATTTTTATTTTGACCTGCACTTGAGTCGCAAAACACATCCAGTACCGTCACTTCTTCCGGTAAACTGTTCATGATAAAGTAATGCAGAAAAGAGACTACTTCATCCGCGCCTTTTTTAGCAGTTGTTTGGTCGTACGTGTAAAATATGGCCTCCCTTGTTGATAATACGTGGATGTTAAAGGAATAAAATGATAGTTGTCTTTTGTAGTACACATCGTTTGTACTAATATTGGGACACGGGAGATTTTTTTGGTAATCCATTGCAATCGCTTCGAATTCCGCACTTTTCATCGCTTTTTTCTTTGCTTGGCGTTTCCTGGCGTAAAATGTGTTTGCTTTTCTTAGATGAACTTGATTGAGTGTTGTAATGGTATTTAGTTCCTTTTGCAACTCTTCTTTGTTTGAACTAGTAGCGATTTGTTTCCCTAGACTAGAGTTTTTTGCAAGAAATTCGTCACAAGAGCTACAAGTGTCGGTACGAGGATATCCAAACGATATGTTGAACTTTGTGTTGAATAACAACCTATATTTTTCATAGGAAACTGGATTAGTAGGATATTGATCCTTGTATATTATGTTCTTCTGGGAGATATATTTTTTTGGAATCTTTTAAACTACAATGACTTTTACGACCTCTCAGTGACCCTATATAGGAGAGCACGCTTTTTTCGGTATCAATAGATATTTTATGACGCCTATTCTTGTGCTTGCCACGCATATCAATAGGTGCAGCCCCAGTTGTTGTTAACGACTTTTTTAACGTTTGAAGAGTTCTGTTAGTAACGCCGTGCAATGTCATGAAGGCTTTGTGGCATACTCTAATCTCTTTGATCTTGTTATCTTTAATTATCCTCAATTTATATTGGTAGCTGTAATCGTTCAACATAGCTGATTCTTCAGATTGTCTAGGCCTTCTTCTTGCAATAGGAACAACACTAATTAAGGCAGCTAAATGTTTCATTTGTTCGTCCTTGCTTTGTAGAAGATTAAACCGTTTAATGTTAGATTTACGCTCTTCTGGCGTTATCTTCTCAAAACATTTAAAACGGTTACATTTACAACTTTCGCCAACAACATGAGTGATCGAACGTATTCTTTTTGTTGCATCACTAATTCTTCCCGTGATTTTTCGTTTCTTTGCCGAAGTGTTGTGAATTCGACTTTCACTACAGTCTGTACTAGAATCATCAATGTTACTTCTGTGGCGGCAACCCCTGGGGTTCCGACGCCTACCTTCCGGCGATACCTCATACTACAATAGCGCACTTTGCAGTATCGTGACAATGAACCACTTCGGTCCTGGCGCTAGCCAGCGGATTGTCGCTATTGTGAATAGCTGCCTTCCAGGAATTACTTCCGTGGGAAACTTCTAGCGAGGCAGCTTCCACCCCTTTTACGAAGCTGGAAAGTTTAACCACCTAGGTGCACCATGAAGAAAGGCCAGTTCACTGGGCCGGCTCAGAAGGTGCACTACTATATTCACTTGTAAATAATTATGTGTACTTTTAACTGTAAATACCTATATATTAATAAATTAGGTTAATACTTAGTGACTATTTATCTACAGTGCAAGTATTTACCAAACTTCCAACAGCACTTGCCATTTTTCAATAAATGTGCCAAAATGAGAAAATACTGATATACGAACACTATAACACTGGCTACTGTCAAAACAAAACAAAGCACAATCACCTTAGTACCGGTTACTGGCACAAACGTCGACGTAGTTCGAGTTGCTGCAGATATGGACCCTGATCGTTATATCAGTGTTCGCTTGGACTTTGATCGTTTCTTCGAAGGATACATTATTTTAACCGCTTATTTATCGTGACTGTGAACGTTTTTTGAAAGTTTTCAATGCTCCATCTTATAGTACTTCTTAACAGCTACATGATGGCAGGGTTACCTCAGTTCGACTAAAAATGTGACTATGATCGTTTTTTCCCGTGTACCTTCATATGTCTATGCAATAACTGTACCATGTATAACAATTAGTTTGTTGGTCTGGTTGAAATTATTTAAAAAAAAACGTCTTATGAGGAAGTAGAAATATTACTCATTACTATACTATAAACAGCTCTAAAGGACAATTTGGCCTATGGCTAGAATTCCTTCCTCTATGTCTTTCTGTCTTTGCATTCCATTATCCAATTTTTGATGTCAGTTCGTTGCAGGTCTTCTTCTATCTGTTGCCACTATGCTTTCTTTGGCCGACCTTTCTTCCTTTTTCCTTCCGGTTCCCGACGCAGGATTTGTTGTATTGGATCATTTTCTTCTTTTCTCATTACGTGACCTAACCACCTTAACTTGTATTTGTTTTATTCTTACATTGACGTCAGGGTCCTGGTATAACTCCTCCAATTCTTTATTCGTTCTTCTACGACACCTCTGTTCTTCTTTCACACCCCCGAAAATTCGTAACATTTTCTTTTCCCATATGATTAATGGTTAGTTTATTTTCTGATTGTTTGGTTGACACACGTATGTAAGGACCGGTCTAATAACTGTTTTGTACAAATTAATTTTTATTGCTCTTGTGACACTTTTCTTTGTTAATAAATGGTTTAGTGAGCCCGCACGTTTTGAAGCACCTAATATTCTTTTATTTATTTCTTCTTCCTGATTTCCTTCGCTGTTCATCTCCACTCCTAGATATGTCACCTTGTTTGTTACGTTGAAGGCTAATTCTTCTTTTGTTGATTTTGTTTTTATTTTTAGGCTTTGACCCTCCTCCTGTTTCTTATTCTCCATAATCATGTAATGCGACTTTTTGGTGTTAATCTTTAATCCTACTTTATGCGTCTCATCCTCAAAGTCCTTTACCATATTTCTTAGTTGTTCTTTCGTTCTGCACATCAATACCAGGTCGTCTTCATACGCTAGTATTTGGTATGGGCTATTTAACTATGACTAAGACTTTTGAAATGTTATATTTGGTCTACACTTCTCTATGAATGAGAAACGTGGGCCCTAAAGCAAGATGCAATTAAGAAAATTCAAGCATTCGAAATGTGGACTTACAGAAGGACACTAAGAGTCTCATGGACTCAGAGAATGACTAACGTTGCAGTTACCGATAAAATCGGGACAGAACCCCAATTGATGAAAACAATTATAAATAGAAGAGCAAAATACTTTGGTCATATGATGAGACACGGAGAATATAATGCGTTACAGACCATAATAGAAGGGAAGATAGAAGGGAAAAGAGGAGTTGGGAGAAGAAACAAATCCTGGCTGAAAAACCTAAGAGAGTGGACATCACAGAGCTCGACAACACTAATCCACAACGCAACAGATAGAGAAAAATACGCTATGATGATCGCCAACCTCAACTAGAGACGGCCCGTTAGAAGAAGATTTAACATGCTTTTGTTTGTCTCGATTTTTGGCTTTCTTGTGATGTATTCTAGGATAATGTTGAATAAATATGGCGATAGGGGTCTCCCTATTTGCGACCCATATTGCTCTCAAAATGTGAAGACATCTAACCTTTGAATCTCACCTAACTGACTGATCTGTCGAGTGTCACCGCAACTAGTTTATAGTTTCTTTCGTGTATTGTAGTTCTTTCATTCCTTCTATTATATTTGTTCTTAGTGCTCTGTCGAAAGCCTGCTGAAAGTCAATGAACAGCGTGTATCTTATGATTTTTTCTCTACATTTTTCGTGTATCTGTCTAATAAAAATTTGGTCCACTGTTGATTTTCCGTCTCTGAAGCCGGCTTGGTCCTTGTCCCTTGATTCGTTCTTTATTTTTCCGTTATTAAAGCTGCTAAAATTTTATAAATCGTATTCAGCAAAGGGATTGGTGTATAATTTTCTACCTGTTGCTTATTTCCTTAGGTATCTTTTTGGCCGTATCTGTTTTATTAGTTCGTAGATTCTTCTTAGTTTCTCATTGCTATATTTTATTAGTTCTATAGTTATGTTGTCCGTTCTGGGACTTTTATTGTTATTCCCCTGTTTTATGATTTTTTGAAAGCCTCCTATGTTGGTAGTTCTTCTTCTCGTTCCTAAAAATTTATTACTCACTACAACCATCACAAAAGTATGTAACCAAAAGGTATCAGTAAAAGCTGCCTTCAATAATATATCTTCTGAAAAGGTATTCCATATAAATAATCTATATTTAAACATATCGGTACCTTATGATATGTATTTTGGGTTGCCTATTTTTGGAATAGTAGGAAAACTTTCAAACTGTTTTATTGGTTTTCAAAATATTCGCCTTTAAGATTTATACAGTTTTGCATGCGTTCATACCAATTCTCGAAACATCTTTTCCACTCTGAAGTTGGTTTCTAAAAAACATTGTTTTTGAAGGTTTCAACGGCTTCTTAAGGCGATGAAAATCGCTGTCCAAAGTGCATTTTTTGTTTAACATTCGGGAACAAAAAGAAGGCGATAAACCAGGTGAATACGGGCAATGAGACATTAATTCGATGTTTTTCTCCTTCAAACAATCAATTGTTTGACGTGCTGTGTGAGAGCTGGCATTGTCATGCTGAAGAATGATGCGACGTTTTCGGTTGTTTTTCCTGATTTCGTCGATGTCTTCTGACAAACAAATTGTTGTATACCATTCAGCGCTAACTGTTCTTTGATCCTCTAAAGGAATGGTTCCGACATGTCCAGTACAACCGAAGAAACAAGCGATCATTTCCTTGGAAGAGCTTCGTGAACGAATAACGTTTGTAGGATTCGCTTCATCTTGGAACGCCCAAACAGTGGATTGTTGCTTAGTTTCCGGTTCATCCGAATATATCCATGTTTCGTCAGCTGTTACGATATTGTATATGGATTTTGCAATACCTCGGTCGACTTTTTTGAGCATTTCCTTACACTAATTAACACGAGTTTTTGTTGAGCTTGGGTCAAATTATGCGGAATCCATCTGTAACAGATCTTTTTCACAGCTAAATGTTCATGCAGAATCGAATGTACTGCAGTCTTCGATATGCCTAAGGATGCCTCTATCTCACTGTAAGTCACATGATCTTCAGTCATGTTGCGCACAGCATCGATGTTTTTAAAATCGTAAAAACTCTTCCAATGAAAACCTTCGAATGAAATCTCCATTTTTTCAAAACATTGCTTTTTTTAAACGGTCACTGTAAACAAACTACTCGGTCAATTTCTAAGCTGCCACTGTTTTCACAATAACAAATATTACGAAAATAGTAATAACACATCTCAATAGCTCCACCTAGTGATCGTTTGTAAAAACTTAAAAGTCTGGCCTCGTATAACTATATTTGTTCTTTACTTCGTATTTCTTTTTTGATAGCGATATTTCAAACACACTAAAATGTGTATAAGCAAATACATCAAATAAAAACTATTGAAATTATTAATACTATTATATTTACTTGTTAATATGAATTTCAAGGAAATAAGACAAGAAACAATAAAATGTTTATTTATTATTACTCAAAAAAAGTTAACCATACTCCAGCGGGGGAACATCAGGATCATCAATGACTCTGTTGTGTTTCTTATTATTATCCACTATTTTACTGAAATCTAACGAGTCACCCACTACACCAACTTCCAAATACTCCGACCTGTGAAAATGCAACAGTATTCTAACATGTAATAATATTTGGATTAATGCAAAATTTACTTCTTTTTTCCCTTGTCTTTTGCACGAACTGCACTGCTGCTCTCTGAAGGATTTATTTTCAAAGTCGCCTTGTAATTAACTCTTGGCATTTTTATAACCAAATGACCAGTAGTTTGAGAGCGCTTAGCTGTGCTTGTATCAACATAAATTTCTTCTGGTAGAACAAATTGAAACACTTTACCTTTTATTGAAACACACACCCAATTTGGTTGCAAATCAACATCAATCAAATTTGTGTCGAGATACCTGAAAGTTGCAATGCCATGAAACAAACATATTTGAAAATTCTATAATTTCAGATCATCAACGTGGTTTAATTAAATGTTTCTGAAGCATCCAAAAGTCCAAGTCTAAGATGGTCACTGGAGGACACATGTACAACTTGTTCATACTTGTACAGACTTATATACTGCTTGCTGTTTAAATATATTTTCTAATTATTTACCTAATTAAAATATGCTAGTATGTTCTTCTTGAATAAAGTACATAGTTCCGACTCAACCGTCTTTCAGTTAACATTACATGGCGCAGTCGGTAGGATAGTTACACCTGGGTCTAGGAAGGTTGTTAATTCCCCTGTAATACTCTTGAATAGCCTGGGACAATTTTCTAATGAAACCTAGTGTATTAAACTGTTATGTGGTTTATTAAAGTTACGTTTGACAGAATTTATCACAAAATGCTGGTTCGTTTCATATATGTTCTACTGAATTTTG
>JABXWE010103788.1:0-15960 GCA_014611495.1 Limonius californicus | reverse complement strand
TATGATAACATCATTCATTATTATTAAACACTTATTTCCCAAAATGAAAATGAAATGGATTTGCTGGATTCTGCATTTTTTGTGTTTACATTAAACAATCTGGTTACTATGGTGGCATGGTAATTAAAATCCGAAGCTCACTATTTTCGAAACATATTTACTCCGATCACATTAATCATTCTTAATAATAAGAGGTTTGAATGTGTTTTTGGGAGCTTTAACAAAAAAATGTTGTTTGTACACGTACCTAAAACGTTTTTTCGGACTCATCTGTTATTCCGGACTCGGCTTCGCCTCGTCCGGAAACAACAACGATTCGTCCGAAAAAACATTATTTTAGGTACTTGTAACAAAAATAACTATTGTCAATTTAATCTGTCAATAATTACAGCATTTATTTTCATGGCCAATTCCTTTTTTTGTTTTTGTTTTTACTGAATTAAAAAATTTAACTGATTATTAGATTGAAATTGAATTTACTCTAAAACGGTGCGTTTTATCGAAGTTTATTAAGAGTACCTTTTTTTCTTAAAATACCTTGATTTATCATAATTTTCAATAAAAACATTTAAAAAATTACTTACAAAAAAGTTAGAGGTAAATTAACCCTTCGCACTGCTCGCTAGAGACACCCCTGGATAAGTTATTTAAATTATTTTAATTTTATCTGATAAAATATGACAAAGATATAATCTATACCAAATTTTATCATTTTATCACTTATGGTTTCCGAGATATTAAATTAAAATCATCTTTAGCAGCTGACAGTTAAGGGGCCGTATCTCCCTTAGTATACACTTTTTCAAAAAATTTTATTGATGATTTTCGTCTTTATTTTTCTTGTTTTATATGCTCTCAAACGTTGATTAACTATTATAGAAACACCTTGTATATTTACACTATAGCAGTATTTTGTTTTCTAATACCCCACACTTTTCCAGTATCATTCCATTCATTAAGTAGAATTATATACCGGGTGATGCACGAGAAAGCGGGAGTCTGCCATCCCAAAAACGGGTATTGTGATATTTAAATTTGTATTGACGGTATTATGATTCAGAGATGCCTGTTTGGTATGTTTGATATTTTATTCTCAATTTTTACATAAACTAAGTGTGAACGATCTAGGTGGTCTCGCCTAATCAAAACAAAACAAAACAAGCAAATGTGAACGAAAACAACAAAGTGATATTTATAAATACATACAGGGAATTCTTCTTTTTAGTATACATTGTCTATGTGTACATTTAAAAAGAACGCGTTAATTGCGCCTATTATATAGGCAACCAACTATACGAAAACTAAAAAAAAAACCAAAAACATACAGAAATGTCACTGTAGTTGTAAATTATTTTAGTATGAAGGTTATGTTCCATGCGATGTTTATAAATAGGTAAATCAAAATGAGTGGAACAACGACGATTATTATTGTAAATCATTAAATATCAATAACAGAGAACGGAAATGAAAATAAAAACAAGAGTTACAGCAAGTATTCGAAATGGCCACCTTGTACTTCTAAACAAGAACCTAAACGGGTTGAAAAGTACGCACAGCATTCGCAAGAAAGTCAGGAATCAAGTTATTGCATTCGGTACGTATGCGATCTTTTAATTCATCAATACTTTGTATTGCAATATTTGTATAATTTTTTTATTTCAGGTATCCCCAAGCAAAGAAGTCATTGGGCGACAAATCTGCAGAACGTGGGCGCCACGGTACGGGACTGAATCTCCCCATCCAACGTCCTGGAAACCCGTCGTTCAGAAACTTTCTTATAGCATTCGCGGAATGCGGAGGGACTCCATCCATCTGAAACCACGGGTCGTCGATGTTTAAGTTTTCTATTGCCGGAATGATGTCGTTCCTTAATAGTTCTAAAAATTTGGCTGTATTGAGATTACCATCAATAAAATATTGACCGATAAGTTTATTTTCAAGTATTCCTAGCCATACGTTAAATTTCCCAATGTATTGACTGTGAGTTAAGTTTTGTAAATGGCGGTTAGTGCGGGACCAATATCTAAGGAATAAGATTAGCAACGTAGCATAAAATATTTAATTTCATTTCTTCGCTTAAAACGGGATTACTTTTAGTCCTTATTTCAAGGGAATTTGTTACGCATCCCTCTGATTTAAGTTTTCTAACAATTGTTTGTATGGTTCGAATACAAGGCATAGGTCTTCTGGATATTTTAGTGAAAATAAGTTTCTCACAGTTCTTAAGCTGTTACCATTCTGATACCACATTAGAATTTCCACTTTTTCGTCTTTACTGTACATGGTTGTATAAAAAACGCAATAAGGCACTAAATAAAGAGTAATTTTATTTTTTAACATTGAATTAATTTGACTGTTTTGGCCACAGCATGCTTTTGTTTTTCTTACAAAAAATGAAATTCAAAAAAAATTTAGTTTTCTGTATAGCTGGTTGCCTACATAATAGGCGTAAGTGATGTGTTTTTTTTACAAGTATACATAGACAATTACACGGACAATGTATACTAAAAAGAAAAATTTTCTGTACATAAGTTTAAGTACGTCAAATATCAGAAAACAGTAAGTATAACAATTTATTAATCTGGAAGAAACGCCCATAGACTTTTAAAATAATTACTGTTATTGTTTTTAGTATTTATTCATTAAAATGTATCTTTTAACTTTGACATACATACCATTACATTTGTGTCTTAGTTCCTTTTTGTTTTAGGGCTGTGTACCTAAACGTTAGACGTCTTAACATTCTTCTGATTATAAAAAAATTAAATAAATCTTGACACTGGGGTTGTATGCGCCTATGCGGTATATTCTTTTACTAAATTAAGTTCACATCTGTCATAACTGTAGGATAATTTTATGGTATTTTTGCACTGATTTTGGCACATTTTATATCAGTTCCTATAATTTCATTTGATAATTTTTTCACCTTATTACAATATTGGATATTGTTGTAGTCGTTTAAAAAATACACAACTAGCAAGGTTGCTTGCCGGCCTCGGTGGTCTAGTGGTTAGCGCATTTGCCTTTAGATCCGAGGGACGCGGGATCGAACCTGGCTGAGGTCGGCGAGATTTTTCTAGCGGGGAAAAATCTGAAAATGCGTCTTCTGTTGGATAAGAAGTAAAGTCGTAGGTCCCGCGCCACTGTGATGTGTGCCACTTTAAAAATCACTACTGGAGTTGGAATTACCCCAGATAGGCAAAATTCTTAGTTAGGGTGTACAATGGGCCAAATGTGGCGTAAGTGCATAGAGATGCTTGGAAAAAAATCACTACTGGAGTTGGAATTACCCCAGATAGGCAAAATTCTTAGTTAGGGTGTACAATGGGCCAAATGTGGCCTAAGTGCATAGAGATGCTTGGAAAAAAATCACTACTGGAGTTGGAATTACCCCAGATGGACAAAATTCCTAGTTAGGGTGTACAATGCGCCAAACTGCTTAGAGATGCTTGGAAAACCGCGTCCTAGATCTCGCTCTTTCAAATCATCATCAGCAAGGTGATAATAGGAAACACAAATTTTGGCCTAGTTTAGTAGCGCCATTATGAATTACAACAAAATAGGGTAAGAAGCAACTAACAAATTACTTATTGCATCACGAAGTACAGTGTTTTTTAGATCCAACCAATCACAACGACGAATATTTTCTTATTAAATTTAGGAACTCTAGTATATATATCTCTTACCACTGCCATCTATAAACGTCTGCTAAATTAATGAATTGCTTTGCCAAGTTCACTATTTAGGTTATGTTTGGATTCGTAACAAGATATACATAAACTTTCTAAATAATAGAAATTAATTATGGAGCAAACTAAATGTGACAGAGGTAGAGTTTGTTTTTTAACGTATATTTAGTGTTGTGTGTTGTTTTTTTGTATATGACATTAATTTTTAAATATTGCATCATCCATCTGGTTGCAGCAAATAAGCAGTTGGGAGCAGATGGTTTAACAAAAAAAGAAAGAAGAGCTTTAAAAGTTGCAGCTACTGGAAATAATTCTAAGGCAAAAAATGCCCAAATTAGCAATGAAGGTCTAGCAAAAATTCCAAAAGCAGAGGCAAAAACTGTTGCACCATTGCCGCAGCCCTCTGCAAAGAATAGAAGTACTGGAAATCAATTTCCCACTAAGAAAGAGAAGGAAGATTTGAAATCATCGGATGCTAAAGTAATTATAAAACAAACAAATAATAAAGAAATAAGTAAAGCTGAACTAAAGACGCAATGTAAGACAGTTCAGGAGGCACAAAGATTACCTAAAGAAAATAGGGACCAACAACAAACGGGAACTAAGGAAGGTAAGCCGAAAAAAGCTGTCGAAGTGGACAACAAAGATGGTGGTGAACCTAGCAAAGCAGAGCTAAGAGCTCAAAGAAGGGCCATTCAGGAAGCACAAAGGTTAGCAAAAGCTAATGTAAAACCAGAACAAACAGTAAATAAACAGCCAAATGAAAAGAAAGTAGAAAAGGTTGTCGATAAACAACCCTCCCCCAAAAGAGAAACAGTTAAAAGTATTAAAAGCACTACAAATAAACACAAAGTGCCACTATTTAATCATTTATACTTTGAAAGTACCGAAGTTACTAATTTAAAAAGTGGTACTATAAATATCAGTGGGGTGCATGCATCTTTTTTAAAGCTAGGTGGTCAGTATTCGTCCAAAACTATATTGGGTTCAAATGCACGCTGTTTAGCGTTACTTTCTGCCTTGAAAGCTTTGATATCTGATTTTTCTACTCCTCCCAAGCAAGAATTTTGCCGCTCTCTTGAGTCAACGTTGCAAACTTGTGTTTCATATCTAAATAATTGTAGACCCCTAGCAGTTTCAATGACAAACGCCCTCAGACATTTTAAATTACATTTAACTCAAATTAACACTAATCTTTCTGATAATGAAAAAAGAGCCAAGCTTTTAGAATGTGTGGAAATATATATTCATGATGAAATCGCTAAAGCTGGGGAGGCAATTAGTATTCAAGTTAGGGGAAAAATATCTAACAGTGATGTTATTCTGACATATGGATGGTAAGTGAAAAAATCTTTCTCTAAGGAATCGAATAAAAAATATTGTTTTGCAGTTCATCGTTAGTCACAAAAATTCTTTTGGATGCACACAGAGAGGGTAAAAAATTTAAAGTTATTGTTGCTGACGCTCGACCTATGTTGGAAGGAAAGGAAATGTTACGTAAACTTGTATGTGCTGGTATACAGTGCACGTATGTGTTAATAAATGCAGCTAGCTTTGTTATGAGTAGAGTTACTAAAGTATTGCTGGGGGCACACGCATTATTAGCGAATGGATATGTAATGTCAAGAACTGGTACAGCACAGGTAGCATTGATTGCTAATGCATACAAAAAACCTGTGTTGGTTTGTTGTGAAACGTACAAATTTTGCGAACGTGTTCAAACAGATTCTTTCGTTTATAATGAAATAGGTAAACGGAAAAACAATTGTGTTATTTGATTTTTAATAATTTCTTGTGTTTAAGGCGATCCAGATAAATTAGTCACCATCGATACAGCAGAGGAGATTAGTCCTTTGACAAACTGGCGAAATAGTAATTATTTAACTCCATTGAATCTAATGTATGATGTTACCCCACCAGATTTAGTTACCGCTGTTGTTACTGAGTTGGCTTTCCTACCATGTACAAGTGTTCCAGTTATTTTGCGTATAAGGCCAACTGAAATAATCACTTAGATGTTTAAGGATCTTTAAATTTGACAAATTAATAAACAGTAATAATAAAACTTGTATTTGTGAAATGTTACTTTGATTTTTTCTAATTTCCTGTTTCCAATTTCATATCTTTGCTCTTTAGATAGAATTTAAACATCAGACACTGAAGGTCAAAATTTAATATTTTGTTTACTTCTGTGACTTACTGTATAATACAATAAAAAATTGGTATAATTTATGTTACTGTAATTTAATATTTAAAAGCTTGTTGATGGTTAATGGACATGCAGTAATATGTTGTAATAGTTGCATTTATTTGCAATCTTTTTCTATACAGAGTGCTATTGAGATTTGATTCAGATGGCTAAAACAAATCGAAAATAGGAGTGGAAATTTTTCTGATTGTCGTTTGTTATCCAATTATTGACAGAAAAACAAAAATTCAACATTTATATTGAACTTTTCTAAAAACGAATAATATTGGCAGAAAGATATCGTCCACATCTGTTGTCACAAAATGTGTTCAAATAGGTTGCTTCTTACTTCAAGGCAACTATTTGTATCATTTATCATGGAAACAAGGACCCTGTGTGTTGTTCGTAGCTTACTTTGAAGCCCGATTTCTTCAGTTTGTTGAAAGGAAGTTTAGACTTTTGGCTGTACTTTCAGTGGTTGTATTCAGTATCCTCTATCTAATGAGCTGTATTTAGGTTTTCGTTTTGGCCTTCAATCAGCTTCAAAATTCTCTCATTCATACCCTCCTGGCTGTGGGGAAGTAGGTATTCATTATTGTCGCCTTTAATAGTGATTTAGGATTTGTAGAGCGTTCCTCTAGATCAGTGGTTCCCAAACTGTTAAAGCGCAACCCTCTTTTGGCCAAAATAGGTCAAAAGCAGTGCAATTTATTTATTTGTTCTCCGTGTTTCCAGAAATTCCCATTATATTCGGTAGGGAGCTAGATGGCATCGGAATAATCTGGAAAATCCATTTTGTTTTATATAAGCAGCGCACCGCGATGAGATCAGTAATCATTTCAAAATTGTGTGATGTACTGTTGACTGTATGTTGTGTGCAATAAACCAATAACAAATATTTAACTTTAAATACGAGTTACACTCGTTTTGTTAAACATGAGTAAATCTTTAAAACGGTCATTAGAACTTTCCGGACTTGCTTGTGGGATCTCCTATGAGCAGGACATGTTTTTTCGGCACGCCGAGAATCGAGGATTGGTATACTCTAGAACGCTCGATACGCGATCCAAAACGATCTACAACAAAGTAGTTAATTAATTATGTAGACCAGGTCAGAGTAGATCGTAAAAACAAAGTGAACAGTGCAAAACAAGTATAATTTGGTTCGTGAGTAATTACTTAGGGAAATAATAAATTCGGGAAACGCGAGCATCTAACCGCGCGGAGGGGAGTTTAAACAATTAAAACAAAAAAAAAACAAAATTGCGGTGTGCCAATGGAATTGGCAAAATTACGGCTTTGATTTCATTTCATACTTAATAGCAGACGCCAGACGAACGAAAATTTGAAGGCATAGGGCCAGTGTAAACGGCACCCCACATGTTCATAGGCCGAGGTCAAGTTAAAAAATAGACTCCCGGTAAGATCACAAAACAGCCCCGCTAAAGTTTGAAGGGCTATTCAATACGGCAGTTTGTTCAAATAATATTACAATTTAGTATTTCTTATATTTACGCATAAGTTAAGAAATCTCATTAGTTTAGCGCAGAGTTTGTTCAAATACTAGTCCGATTTAGCATTTCTTGTAACTACGCATAAGTGGAGACATCTCGATTCATTTTGTTGCCAGTAAGTTTATTCTTTAATTCAGTGTAGTTTTAGTTGACTGTGTGAATAATAAGTAGAAAAATAAATAAATAATTGTTCATAATTGAAATCATTGTTATTCCGCGTGTAGGAACCACATGAAATTGCGCTACTAAAAATCGATTTATTTACTTATCCAAATTTCATAGCTAGAAAAGGTAGTGGTGATGGAAAATATTCTGGTGGTGAGTTATTAACAAGAATTTATTAAGAGAAAAAAATATAATAATAATAATAATAATTTATAACTTCAAATAGAAGAAAAAAGACCTATTGAATTGCGTTAGTGGATTCATGTATGTCGTCTAGTTCATTAGCATTATTAATCCACTAGTGATAGTTAGCTAAATCGCTTTTCTATACGTTACAAGATCTTCTGAATAAGCATTCCAGTAGTACGGATTGCGCGTATAAGACGAGAGTGCGCACGGATCTTGGGCGGTTTAGGACAAAACAAATTAGTGAGAAGTGCACGAGAATTATTCAGGGGGAGAGGACCGAGGGGGAGGACTGAGGGAGTACCAACGATCAACGGAACCAGCGACCACCTCCTACTGCTGCTGATGCTGGGGTGCTGGTTCGGCTCGATAGGCGGACCGATCAAAGGGGACAAGGCGGAGGTCAGCAAGTAAACAACGAGGAAACCAGCAAAACGAGGGCGAGAGGAGGAGAACAGATAAGTGATCAAGCAGTCTAGTATTGTAGTCTAGTCGAATCTAATAGATATTATAACGGTCCCGGGTGCGTACTCAAAATCCCATTGATGCGTAGCTTACTAACTACCCGGTGTTGCAACAGCGGTGCCTTGCGTTATACATTGCAGGCCTGCTAACGTTGTGCAATGCCCCACCCGATCCCGCCCTATCCCGGAAATTTCTACCCACCTTACTGGCATGGGGTGGGCCTGGCGTATCCAGGATCGACTCTCGAGTCAGCTCCATGTCAGATGATGATGATGATGATGATGAAAACGGTCATTAGAACTTTCTGCGTCTGGCTGCGACAAGAATACAAAGAAAAATAGATAGCACAACAATGAATATCTCAAATATGGTTACCGTTATTTCCCAGAAACCCCAGTCCGTACTTTGTCGAGAAGCATTGTTAAATGAAAATATGAAGCCGTCAAAGCTATTTGGACATTTAAATGCAGAAAAAAAGAAAAGCCTGTGGAATTTTTTAAATTCCCTCCACAAGGGGCAAGCCACTTTTACATCGGCAACCATTACTAATGAAAAATCACTACTATCAAGTTATCGAGTAACATTTCCCGTAGAAAAACTAGTAACCCACATACACTTGTTAAAGATCTGACTTTATTAGCAGCTGTTGAAATGGTGCAAATAATGGTTGGTGAAAAAAAGACTGACAAACTGCAAGCAATACCCCTGTCTAGTAATACTATCCAAAGAAGAATAAGTGACATAGCAGAAGATATTCGAACACAAGTTGAAAATATTAAGGAGTCCTCGTACTTTTCAGTACAAATGGACGGATCCACGGCTATTTCTAACTGTGCTCAATTTATAGCATTAGTAAGATACAATACTAGACATGGTATTACAGAATATATTCAGTTTTTACTCCAATACCACCGGAAAATGTTTATTCGACACTTTCATGCAAAGTACTAATAAGTACGAGATTGACAGGGAAAATGCGTTGCTATATGGTTATGACGGACATCCATATGGTCTTATTGTAATGCTATATCGAGAAGCTCTTGCATAAAAATATTTACCTTCTGAAATGGATTGTGTTTACAAAATTGTCATTAAAGTGGTAAATTCTATCAAGGGAAAAGCATTGCAAAATGTTTCGAAAAATTTGTGAAGACATTAGGTGTTTATACGCAAATCTTCTTTATCACGTGGAAGTAAGATGGCTTTCGAGGAGTAACGTCTTGAAAAGAGATTTCCAGTTAAACGCGGAACTTATGATGTACCTGCAAGATGAGAAACCGGAATATGAGAACATATTTTCCAATTCGCTTTGGCTGTCTGAACACTGAAGACTGCGATATTAACGAACAAAATTAACGGATTTAAAAATAAACTTGATTTCTGGTGGAGTTTAATTGAAAAAAAGAACTTTGGTTCATTCCAGTACGTTCAAGAACTCATGGAAGGCTTAGTTAAGGATGATAATATGATACATTCTGAGCATGTTTGCATAATTTAAAATAGCTCATTGACTATTTCCTCAAAGAAATTCAAAACAGTTACTGATCACAGATAGGTACTGAATCCGTTTTTAGACAATTCTGTTAAAGAAACTGAAATTTCGACAAGCATGAAAGAAAAACTTATTGAAATATCATGTGATGGAACTAAACTAAACTTATTTTCCCAAAGCGTAGATTGGACAAAAAGAATGCAAGAATACCTCGAGCTTGCGGACGAACCTGTAAAGTGTTTAGTACTTTTGCTGTATCAGATTTGTGTGAATTAAGTTTCTCGTCTATGATTACCATCAAAACAAAAGTAAGGAATCGCCTCGAACTTGAATATGATATTATTGTGTGTGTATCGAATACAGAGCCCAGATTTGAAAAGCTAGTTTCTAAAAAACAGCCACTTACATCGCTTTAATGTTTTTACGTTGTCACTTGCTTTTATGTTTACAGTTATTTACGTTTAGGTGCTTGCATTTATTGAAAATTTTAATATTTTAAATTTGGCTTAATCTTGATTACTTTGTGAAAGGCAGAAATAAATGTCTTAAAAAGGTAATGTTTTATTTTGGAAATCTTCCCCCAGGGGTCGCGACCCACTGCACTGGGATACACTGCTCTAAATCTATGATTGCTTGGAATATGGCCTCTTAAATAGCCTTCATCTCCTCCGCGGTTAGGTTAACCTCAAGGTATTTCTGGTGTGTCATACTGACTTTCATGAACTCCAAGGCTTGTTTGAAGTTACCAACTACTGCGGAAGCCACTTACTCTTATAGAACTGTTGTACCACTTACCGGCTAGCTCGGCTAAACCCTCCCCATTTACAGGATTACTTAATACCTCTTCTACTTTTAGCGGCCCTCTTTTGGGCGGTGCACTTGCTTGACCAGCCATTTAAAAACTTTTTTAGCGGCGCCGCTCATTGTCAGTATGTCTTCAGCTGGAACTTAGACACTTCCTCAAGCTGTTGGGCAACATTCTCTATTGCTGATTAGGTGTGTAGATGCAATGGATGAGGCTTTCAGAGCCGCCTATATCCCCACAGGTGTTTGGAGAATTTCTTCCCCTAAATCAATTAGGGGGATTTCTTCCTTCTGTGCTATTACATCAGCAGTTTCCATGCTGGTCCCGCTAGTAGTTGGGGAAAGGAATGGTCCACCACATCCCTTCATACCGTGGTAAGGGGTTCAAAACTGGAGGCCCCCTATTGTCCAGAGTCTACTTACTAACGATCAAGCACCCTGTGGGGGGGGGGAGACTTAGGGTTCCCTAAACTACCAAGGCTACCGCCTTCGTCCCATACCATGAAATTGGGATTTTTATTGAAGGTTACTCCCCTTGACGCGGGCGATTAAGCCAACGCCCAACGCTCTCTTCTGCCCGTGAGACATGATACGTCAGCAGAAAGAGTGCATGATTTAACAGAAGTGCTGTGCACTGTCTGGCGCCGCTGGAGACATAGTGCATGCCCTTGACCACGACATTACAGTTGGGCTGGGTATGCTTCTGGTAACATCACTTTCAAATGTTTAAAAACATTCTAAATTAAAAGATTTTATTTATACATTTTGATATGTGTTTTATATTTATATTTACACAAAATCTGATTTTCGTAATAATAAAGTAAGTAGACCAGTATCACCGTAACTAGGTGTCTTGAAATTAAGTCTTTGAAAGAGTAAAATAAGCAAACATGCAAGAATGACGGCAAGTGCTTTTCTAGATTAAAGTAGCAGCTAAATTTAAAAATAGAAAAGCTACATATTGAAGGTATATTGTATGAAGTTTTTCGATCAGTGAAGGCTGGAAACAGAAAAGGGTGCAACCCTACGGAAATAGCTGTAATTTTAAAATGTATGGTTAAAACTTTAGGCAAACTTGGTAACATAAACATTCTTTTTCGGATAGCTACAAATGCATTGCTCTCTTCGCCATAGAGTAGATACTGTAACCATTAGAGACGGCACCTCCGCGAATAGGACAAGTGGAGCATCAGAGGAAACGGATGATGAATGGATATTTGCAGGTGACAAATCTGTGGGAAGGTCACACCGTAAGAGAAGCCGTCTTCGCAGTAGGAATTTGAAAAGGAATTCCGAGCCTTCTAAAACAAAGACATCACCTAATAATAATCCAGCTGTCTCGCATCAACAAACTGAATTAGATTATTTGGAATTTCATACACTTCTAGAAAGTTGAAGCGGGTAAGGAAGTCTAATAGAAGGAAGTTTCTCTTTCTCAAATGAGCGGTTACTTAATAATAGCTTAAGGCTATTCATCTATATTGTAGGATTTATATTTGAATTTAAATTTTTGCGCGCCAGCGGTGTCGCAGGCAGTGCCAACCTAACGCTTGACGAGTGTGCCCAGAAGGTGCAGAAAGGCGAGCATGGCCGCCGCATTACTTTTGCGAATCGACATTTTTATTTTGTGAACATAATGTATTTAGTTTTAAACTGTAATAAAGCCTACAGATAATCAGAAGTGGGATCAAGAATGGCGTGTAATTAGTAATCGATGGAAAAAACGAAGGATTGTTTCGAAGAAAGAAGATTCACTACTTGGGCGAGGTTAGGTGCCTAAATGCACGTGCACGAGAGAGCGGTATATTACGGTGAAAAGCTTAACGAAACCAGTTGTGTGTTTCAGGCAGTGAAACTAGTTTGTTTCAAGGTGTGAAAGCTTTTATTATTTAAGAGAAAATATGCCGAGAAGGAGGAACGCTCAGGAGACTTACGAGGTTAGTGAATCGACAATGCAGCCGTCGCTTGAAGAAATTGTTGCAACCACAGTTAACGCAATGAGTACTGCGGGGGTGACTGCAAGAAAAACTGATCTGTCTGCGTTAATACCGGTGTTCGGGGAGGGTATGGAGGATGACGTGGGTGCTTGGTTCACAAGGATAGAAATGGTCAAAAACCTATATCATCCAACAGAAGAACAATTGTTATTAACTATCGTTAGCAAGTTGAGGGGAAGAGCCCTAGAATGGTTTCATTCAAAGCCGGAATATGTGTCAAAGACTGTCGAAGAACTCAAACTAATTATGGTTCGTATGTTTGGTGTTCGAGAAGATGCTATAACAGTAATGCGGAAGTTTGAAGCAAGAAAATGGAAGAAGAGTGAAAGGTTTAGCGAATATTTCATGGATAAGGTCATGCTAGGCAATAAGGCAAATTTGGCAGAGAGGGATATGCTAATATATGTCATTGAGGGCTTTGATAATCCGATCCTGCAAAGTCAAGCAAAGATGAGAGGATTTCATTCATTGGAAGAATTGTTAACCACGATGAATGAAATAAACACCAACGAACGTTTCGCAGGGGCGAGTGTCCAAAGCCACGGAAATACGAATACTGCTACTGTACGGAAGAACCCAGCTTCACCTACTTCAACGTCCACATGTTTCAACTGTAACATGCCGGGGCATTTGTCATCCAATTGTAGGAAGCCTAAGAGACCGTTGGGTTCCTGTTTCAAGTGTGGAGAGATGGGTCATATCAAGAGCAACTGTCCGAAGGGAAAGGAGCAGCCAGCACCTGATACTACGTCAACGATGCTCGTGGAGGACAAGCCGAGAGCAACGAGGAATGAGGAGAGGCCAAGAAATTCGGCGTACACTCTAGACATAAGTATCAGTAGTAATAAGGAAATTGTAGGTGTGTTAGATACAGGTTCACCAATATCTTTGATTTCAGAAAGTTGTGTAATAAATGAAACTGTATTACCGGTAGAAGCAGCGAATCATTTTGAAGAAATTAACGGATCAAAAGTCAAAATTTTGGGAAAATTTGAGTCGGTAATCAATATTGTAAGATACAAGGAGGAAACTCATCTAACTTTTTATGTTGTTCCAAATAGTACGATGAACTGTGATTGTCTTTTGGGTAGGGATTTCATTAAAGGTTCAAATTTGAAGTTTACATTTGGTGAACATTTAGTTGTTGAGAAAGTTGCCGGTGTGCATAAAATATTTAATGAGTTAGATGTTTTACTTGTAGAAGATCTGAAAGATGAATCTTTGAAACTAGATGTAGGAGATGGGGTAGATTTGTCTGTCGTAAAAAGAGTTGAGGATATTGTTGTCGGAAGTTATTTAAATGCTGAAAAACCAACTAAACCTATTACTAAGTTTGAAATGAGTATTAAAGTGAAAACTAATAATGTACCATTTTGTTTTAGACCAAGACGTTTATCGTATGTAGAGAAGATGGCAGTTGACGATATTCTCGACGACCTTTTGAAGCAAAACATAATTAAGAGGAGTTCCTCGGAGTATTGTTCTCCAGTAGTATTAGTTAAACGAAAGACGGGCAGAATCAGACTCTGTGTAGATTACCGCGAGTTAAATAAGTTAGTTATTAGGGATAACTACCCCATTCCATTGATTGACGATCAGCTAGATCAATTACGAGGTAAAAATTGGTTTACACGTTTAGATCTAAAGAATGCATTTCATCATGTGTCAATAGAAGCGCAGTCAACTAAATTTACATCTTTTGTGGTACCACAAGGGCAGTTTGAATATTTAAAGATGCCGTTTGGTTATTGCAATAGTCCCCAAATCTTTATGCGTTTTGTTAGTGAAGCATTTCGAGATCTGTTAGATCAAGGTAAAATTTTAATTTATATCGATGATGTGCTTATCGCAACTAAATCTTTGGAGGAAAATTTAAGTATTTTGAAAGAAGTGTTGAAGGTAATGGTAGATAACTTATTGACACTTCGCACGGATAAATGCAGTTTTCTAAAAAACAAAATAGATTATTTGGGGTACACCATTGATGCTTCAGGTATCAGTCCTAATCTAGATAATGTTAAAGCTGTTTCTAATTTTCCGATCCCTAAGAATTTTAAAGAGCTACGTAGTTTTTTAGGTCTCGTTAGTTATTTCCGGAGGTTTATTCAGAATTTTGCGGTAATAACAAAACCATTGTATGATTTGTTAAGACGAGATGCGATATTTAAATTTGGTCCACAAGAAGTAGAAATTTGTGAGAAACTAAAAAGGTTACTGGCTTCGCAACCAATATTAGCCGTATATTCACCAAAGTTGAAAACGCAATTGCATTGTGATGCGAGTTCACATGGATATGGATCTGTCCTAGTGCAGAAGCAGGCGGATAACAAATTTCATCCCGTTTTCTATTTTAGTAAACGGACCACTGAGGTAGAGTCAAAGTATCATAGTTTTGAACTGGAAATGTTAGCCATAGTTTATGCTTTGCAGCGATTCCGAATTTATTTGCAAGGAATTTCGTTTAAAATTTTGACAGATTGTAATAGTTTGCGTCTAGCATTGGCAAAGAAGGAGGTTAATCCTAGAATCTTGCGATGGTCTTTGGTGTTACAAAATTATAATTTTGAGATTGAACACAGGGGAGGTGATAAAATGCAACACGTAGATGCGTTGAGTAGGTGCAATCAAATTTTAGTTTTGACTGATAATACTTTTGAAAGAAATTTGTCAATTACTCAAGAAGTGGATCCGGAGGTTGCAAATATTAAAAGTAATTTACAAAATAGGGAAGATAAATTGTATGAATTAAGAGACGGATTAGTTTACCGAAAAGTTAATGATAGATTATTGTTTTATGTTCCCAGTAAGATGGTATCTAATGTAATCAGAACTTGTCATGATGATTTAGGACATGTGGGAGTGGACAAGACGGTTGAATATATTTCTAGAACATACTGGTTTCCGAAAATGAAAAAGGGCGTTAAAGAGTATATTAGGAATTGCTTAAAGTGCATTGCTTTCTCACCTGTATCGGGTAAGACTGAAGGGTTTTTGCATAATATCCCTAAAGGAGATGTTCCGTTTAATATTATACATATAGATCATTACGGTCCATTGGAAAAATCTAATGCCAACAATAAGTTTGTTTTCGTGGTAATCGACGGGTTTACGAAGTTTGTAAAGTTGTTCCCATGTAAGTCTACAAACACGCAGGAAGTAATTAAGCATATGTTGACTTATTTTCGTACCTATAGCCGTCCTGTACAAGTTATTTCAGATCGTGGCAGTGCATTCACTGCGAAGGCATTTAGTGAATTTCTTAGTACATGGAATGTTAAGCATACATTGATCGCAACAGGTGTACCGCGAGCAAATGGGCAAGTAGAACGCGTAAACAGATCGTTAACTCCAATGTTGTCAAAATTGTGCGTAACACCAGTCGAATGGGATACTGTTTTAAACGAGGTGGAATTTGCATTAAATAATACTGTGAGCAGGTCTACGGGGGAAACCCCCAGCA
>JABXWE010103786.1:0-12365 GCA_014611495.1 Limonius californicus | reverse complement strand
TTTTCTCACTAAAACAACCGAACATTGCATTACAGAGATATACATAGCTATCAATTTTGCTTTTTCTTATGAAACACCCACCCTATAGGTATACTATTTTCATACTGTTTCACTTTACATGAGGACACCGAAATAACTTTTTTATCTTAAAAGCAATCCCTACAAAATTTTCATAGCTTATGCAGACCACTAAGGTACATCTTTTTGTAGATAGATTTTCTTAGAACCAAACCCCAACCAATTATGATTAAAATAAATAATAGCGTTAGCGTAAAGTCATAGTAGCTATTACAAAAATGTATTAGAAAAAGTTGTTGCAAATAGCAAATCTTTACCGGAAACGCTACTTCTTATTTAGAGTTTGGTGTCCTCATGTAAAGTGAAACATAATGTGCAGGGTGAGTCAACGATTAAATAAAGTAAGTTTGCGCTTTATAGGTAAATGTTACCAATAAAATGAGTTTACTATATTGCATGGTTAATAAGTGTGCACATTTTAAAATTATTTAGGACTATACAGAATGCGCCAAAAAAGTAGGGCAGTACAAAATTAAATTTTCTAAATGGAACACCCTATATTGCTTATAAGAATTGACCTGCAACAATGTGAATAATCTCCAGAAGAAAAGAAGCTAATGTTTGTCAAAATTACACAAACGGCTAATAATCGCTTTGGATTTGCGTAAGACATAGTCAGTCATATTTGGCTCTAATATTCTGAAATTTACGAAAAGAAATACCTTGTAAGAGTGTTTGTACTTACCTTCTAGTTCTTCCTCTTTTTGTATGAAAGCCAATCGTAATATTTTTTAAACCTCGTCGTCATTTTAAAATTACTTAGCACTTGTAGGTGGAAGTTAAAAGAAAAAAACACTCCGAAATTATTTACCAATATCGGACGCCACCTGCTATGCTTGCTATATCGATAAAGAGTTCTACAAACTAAATGTAAAGCAAATAAGTGATCATTAAGCATAATTTAATATTACACCACATTGCAAAAGATAAGGGTGAATTTCAGAATAGACCAACCTTAATTTTTCTATGGCCACTATTTGGAGTAACTTTTCTTAATAACATGTTACTGTAGAAAATAACTTCAACCTTTTGGTCTTGCAAAAGCCCAGAGGGACTGTATAATATGTTGCTGAATGTTTTTTTTTTTTTTTGGTTTTGAACCGATCAAAACATTAGAAAAGCACTGACATTGTTGTACGTGTCCTGAAAGCGCCTTGCATTTCGAAATGTACACTTTTAGATACGGTTCAGAGTCAAAAATGTTCCCAAAAATAATGTAATTTTTCAAAATTTCGGAATTGCGCAACTCAAATTACTATTTGGAGTAACTTTTCTTAATAACATTTTGCTGTAAAAAAATAACTTCAACCATTTGATCTCGAAAAAGAACAAACAGACTATATAATATGTTGCTGAAAGTTTTTTTGTTTGTTTCGAACCGATCGCAAATTAGAAAAGCACTGACATTGTTGGTAGGTGTCCTGAAAACGCCGTGCAATCGAAATTTACACTTTTAGACATGATTCCCGGTCAAAAATGTTCTCAAAAGGAGAGTTTTTCAAAATTTCGAAATTGCGCAACCCTAATCCTTTTATGCCATAAGATCACTATTTGGAGTAACTTTTCTTAGTAACTTTTCTTAGTAACTTTTCTTAGTAACATTTTACTGTAGAAAATAGCTTGACCTTTTGGTCTCGAAAAAGCCCAGACAGACTGTACAATATGTTGCTGAATGTTTTTTTTTTGTTTTGAACCGATCGAAACATTAGGAAAGCACTGATATTGTTGCACCTTTCCTGAAAACGCTTTGCATTTCGAAATTTATACTTTTAGACGTGATTCCGGGTTAAAAATGTTCCCAAAAAAGTGTATTTTTTCAAAACTGTCGCTATGACACTTTTTTTTTAATAACGCCTCAATTTGTTGCGGCATTTATATGCCCCATAAAACCTTAAGGTTAGTGTTGTAATTACTAGAGCTCGGAAATATATGCATTTGCATTTAGTTTAGCTTGTAAGCTTGAAATTTTTATTTTGCGTGTTTTTCATATTTCAAGAATATTTCGCATATGCGTGCATATGTAATTGAACTCGAGCATGTATAATACATAAATTCGACCTTTTTACTAAAATTTAGTCAAAAACATACATTTTTCTTACCTAATTTTATTTCTGTGAAATCTGTGAAGCATCTGTTGCACCTGTATTTTATGGCGGATATTATTCAAAGAATATTTTAGGCAGTTGTTGCAAAAGAGAATAGAGGGTTTCCCAATTTGGAAATTGTAAAAATGCTTAAGCGGTTCCTATGTAATCTTCTATCTTCTTATCTTAGGTTTTACCCCTAAACTTTCCAGAAAATTGCATGCACTGTTATCCCAGAACTGGTAGCATTTAATTTCAGTTATTCTTTAGATATTCTCAACTGGTGACATGTGTACTTAATAAACCGATATCGTTGTAAATATTATTATTTTCTTTAAATATGTAAATGCATAGGTATATGCTGCTTCTGTTGCAAATATTAATTTTTTTGGATAGTTAATGCATATTTAGGTAAATTTATAGTGCATATAAATTGCACATTTTAAGGTTTTTTAGTGCATATTTTTCCGAGTTCTAGTAATGACAAAGTCTATAACATATTCTATAATTTCTAAACACTGAATTTTAGACAGAAGAATATTTCAGATTTGCAAAAATTACAAAACTGGAAAATAGTACTCTACTGCCTTGAGAATGTTTTATAATTAAAATCACGGATTGAATCAAATCCTAATTAAAATTAAAACTGTTTTTAAAAAATGAATGATTTACTTAATTAAAAAATATTAATTGTGTGATAGTATGCAATAATATTATCAATGAAGGCACAATTTCGACAAAATTAACAAATATATAGTACTTTTATTGCGCATTGCGATGTTTAAATTAATATAACATAATTACATATCCATTTCTCGAGTTATTGGTAGAAGTTTCCCTTAATAAAATATTATTTTGCGAATAACTTACTCGAAATGCAGAGGTCACTAATAACAACATTAGTAATAGTATCATTTTTGAACTGTCTGTATAATAAGAACTGTATTAGAAAGAAATTTTACCTTTTACCTGGAAAAAATGTAAACATAATATGTATGATATGGACTAGATTATATTACCTCATCCTCGAGTGTTTATGGTTTGGAAAAGATGAGTGCAGGGTAGATAATGATGGAATCTCTTCCTATTCCGATGTTCCTGTAGACTCGTTATGTATCTTGAAAAGTAAAGAACTCGAAAAATTTTTCTGCATGATTTCGTACTCGTTTCCACATCACCCAAGAGGTAGAGCACAAGATGCGTTTTTTTTACAGTGGTGTCCCCAGTAGGCCTATTCCACTCTATTTCGATCATACAAATTCGTTCCAAACTGATTTAAATTCCTCTACCATCACTCATTCTATCGATATGGAAATAGAAAATATTAACTTGAAGTTAATAATGACATGATCAAAACGTTATCCTGAAAAAAAGTAATCTGAAATAAAATATTAACCTGAAATAAAATATTAAGCTGAAAGAAAATATTAACCTGAAAGAAAATATTACCTGAAAGAAAATATTAACCTGTAAGAAAATATAAACCTGAAAGAAAATATTAAACTGGAATAAAATATTAAGCTGAAAGAAAATATTAACCTGAAATAAAATATTAAGCTGAAAAAATATTATCCTAAAAGAAAATATTAACCTGAAAAAGAATAGTAATTTGAAACAAAAATTAATCTGAAAAGAAAAATACAACTTAAAAAAATGTATGTTTAAGAAAATATTATCCTTAATAAAAAATTTACCTGATAGTATATTTACCTGAAAAAATATTTACGTTAACAAGATTTTACCAGAAAAAAATGTACACCCAAAATAAATACAAACCTGTATTAAAACATAAACCTGAAAGAAAATATAAACCTGAAAGAAATATTAACCTGGAATAAAATATTAAGCTGAAAGAAAATATTAACCTGAAATAAAATATTAAGCTGAACGAAAATAGTAACCTGAAATAAAATATTAACCTGAAATAAAATATTAACCTGAAGGAAAATATTAACCTGAAAAAAATATTAAGTTGAAAGAAAATATAAACCAATAAGAAAATGTAAAGCTGAAAGAAAATATTAAGCTGAAAGAAAATATTAAGCTGAAAGATAATATTAACCTGAAAAAAAATATAAACCTTGTAAGAAAATATAAACCTGAAAGAAAATATAAGCTGAAAAAATATTATCCTAAAAGAAAATATTAACCTGAAAAAGAATAGTAACTTGAAACAAAAATTAATCTGAAAAGAAAAATACAACCTAAAAAAATTTATCTTTAAGAAAATATTATCCTTAATAAAAAATTTACCTGTATATATTTACCTGAAAAAATATTTACGTTTACAAGATTTTACCAGAAAAAAATGTTTACCCAAAATAAATACAAACCTGTAATAAAACATAAACCTGAAAGAAAGTATTAACCTGAAAGATATTACATAAAAAAGGTATATGAAAATATGTATTACCTGAAAAAAATGTAAATTTTTAGGAAAATATTATAATAAACAAAATTATAAAATAAAAGAATTATTTACCTGAAAGATATTCAACTGAAAGAACATCTGTAAAACTTTATTAGGAATACTTACCATGAAAGTACTACGTGCACTAAATATTTTAACTGATCATACACGTCACTATAAAGCAACCGCCGCAGGAACAATCATAAGAAAAAAGTAAATGAGTAATCAAATTGCGAAAACAGAAGGCGAGTAAAAATGCTTTGCTGTGAAAATACATAGACACAAATAAACTAAATGCAAAAAAATGTAATTCTAAAAAAACTGTACTGACATTTACCTTAGTTTTGTTATAATTAACTTACCGTTACCGTTATTTGCATCTTAAAACATTAATCTGAAAAATGGAAGGAAATTAAAATGCGTGCTAATACGTTGTACCTAACGCACAGTATTGGAATAATACTTACCAAAAACAAGTATTTGAAATTTCAATTTCAAAAGAGAAACACTAAGTACGCAACTAAACTCTCACGCGAAACTAGATCAGCTATCAAAATGTGCTAGCTACAATTTCAAAAATATCGCGGCGGTTGTTTACATTATCATGTAATCATTCAAAGATGTATACGCAAACCAAACTAGCGCAAGGAAAATGTTGCCGATACTTAAATACCCTTCCAATTCTTAAACAATATTTTTCTCATATAAAAAATACATACAACTGTAAAGTATCATCAAACCCCCTCCTGCCACCGTAGAGGAAACACAATTTCAAACATTGTATAGATCCTGTGGCATTTTTAATGGTTACGAATGGTACGGTGTAACTCCATTAATCAGAAGTAACGAATGCATTTTTCTGCTACAAGAATAATACTGTTCCTTACTTCAAGATGTAATGTTGTTCCATCGAAGTGTTTCCTCTACAGCAACAGCAAATATTCAGAAAGATGCACTGATGTTTCGCCAGCGGAAACACAGCGCCAAATACATGAGTTAGTAAACAACACATTGTACAGGATTTCAAGAATTAATTCAGTTTGAAGGCTTGTTAGGTATATTATCGGCATCGTATAATTAGTTGATGCAAGTGTATTGTTTGTTAGCAAGTGTGTTAATAAAATGGATTGGAATAACATATCCCATATTATAATATGGGACAAAATAAAGAATTAATTCTCGAAATATGTACAAGTCAAACTCGATAATCGGAAATGTGCATTCTTTCAAGGTTTTCATATCAAATATACAATTAGTAAATAGTGAGGGGGGCAGTCCTAACGTAACTAAACGTTATGAAAACCTAGAAAGAAGCATAAACTCCGATTGCAAACATCGTGTCCTTCAAAAATCAGGCTTTTTTTGCAGCATATCGAATTCAACAACAATAATTATATGAAATGAAAATATATAATGGACCATTTTAAACTTAGTACATAAGTGTGAAAAACGTTACATTTATCCTTTATTTTGTATAAAGGTGTAGCAAAGGAAAAGGAAGCAGAATTCTTTTTAAAAAACCATGTGCATGACAACACATTCAAATACATCCCTCCTATCTCCGCAATCAAAATTTAATCTTAAATCATTCCGAAACTGTAACAAGTACCTTCACCATCGATGAGAAAGCAACACCTTTGGCAAGTCCTGGCAGATCCCATCAAGCCATCCCACAGACACCCTACTCCCCTAATCAATCTTGCCACCATAACAATGGGTCGAAACAAGATTGCATGGTTCTCAGGCCATTTGCTTTATTGAAGCACTTCACAGGCTCGCTTTAAGGACGCTGCTTGCTACAGTACTACAACCGACGACAGCGACAGTTATGAAAACTGCCTCTGTCGGCAATCGAGTTCTGCAAGCCTCCTTATGGTACAACTAACTACCAGAGCAGTCAAGCTCGGCGACCGGACCTACCTAGGGAAGGTGACCCTAGTTTAGGACGAGCAGGCATTTCTATTTCTACGCGATGTACCTCAGGTGCTGTTACGAATTTAAGAATATCCACCCACATATTACTGAACTGGACATTATATGTCGTAAACTTTTTAAACAGCCCGCCTAATATTGAAATTAAAAAGAGTTCATTTTCCTCCAAGTTAAATTTATTAAAATGGTCCTGATAGTGGACAGCAGAACAGCCAGCTTGTTAATGCCAGCATAGGTAAAATACAGAACTAAACGACGAACTCCGAAACAGTATTTCTGAATTCTCGTTTTATTTGGTATTTTTGAATATTCAATTAAATAATTTTTTGTTGCACACCAACAGCACAAATTATGAAAATACAAAAATATCTTTTGGAATTCTCCAGTTAAAACTCATTTGCAGTTTATTGTTTTAAATGCGTATACCGATAAAACTAGTTCAACATTATAGTAATTTAAATAACAATAAATATCAGAAAAATAAGTAATTAATTAATGCACGAACTGCGATTATGCCTTTTCAAACTCGTAATACATGCAATTTTTCTAGTTATCGCGAAAACCCGAAAAGTAAGATGCAAAAGCGATCCTATATATTGTTCATAAACCTGATTAATAGAAGTGGATAATCAAATAAGTACCTAAAGCTATATCGCAAAATAACAGCTCCTAAATTAATTCCTCGGTGATTGTACAAGCCGCTCCTGAAATATTAGATATTTCGCTACTGCCGTCACTAGAACACAAACACTCCCGGAGCATGATATTACGAGCGTAAAAAGCATTGCAATTTACAAAATAAACTCTGCTACTTAGGGTGGTAAATCAGAATTCTGAGTCTGTGAAAATTTTGATGAACTTTTTTAAAATACTAAGGTTCTAGATAGCATTCGTAAATTATCTAGAAACGTATGCAGCATACAATACGTTCACTTCGTTCTGTTACAGCTCTAGAAGGGTCTGCAAGTTAATACCGAAACTGTACAGAAAAAGGGGTTTGTTGATCGTGTTGCTAGGTAAGTATATTCTCGAGTGTAACAGCTTTTATTTTGTAAATTGGCTGTCTTGAGTTTTAACTACTGGCTGCACTGCTGAAAAAATTAAAAAAAAAAACTCACATAGAGGTGTCTTGGGCCCTTGGAACGCCTTCCAACGTCGTGGGACCTACCTTATTTATCTGCGTTGTCCTTTTCCTCGCTTCCACGTAGTCCTACATAGTCCCACGTAGTCCCTTCGCTGGCCAAATCGATAGCACGGCCCTTCTTCCTGGAAATCAAACTTTTCTTAATAATCCTACTTGTATGTATAAAACCTATTACCATTATTGTTAAACTTCATCTACAGGAATGAAAATGTAAAAACTGATAAAATAACTATGGAGGTGCTTAGTAGTTACAACTCTATTCAAACTGATATCTTTTTCTGTTTTGTTCACAAGTACATTAAGACACACTAGAGATCTATACTTGAGTTTTAAAAGTACCTATCGTATAAAATTAATTTTGAAAAGTATAATCTAATTTAACGATAAATATAATATTTAAATGAAAATTTTTAATTAATTTTAGTATTTCTATGGAACGCAAAATGCATGTCTCTTATATGGACTCTATTTAGAGAATAACACAGTTGGATTTACAAAAGTAATATGTTTTTATAAAAATAATCAGAAAAAATAAACCTGAAGGGGGGATAAATATTTCAAAAAATGCTCGGACACGTCGATTTTTATTTTTAAATTATCATTTAGAGATGTAATTATCAACCCCCACCCCTCAACCCCTAAGCGCCAGCAGCTTCAACTTTAAAAATTCAAATAACCCCTTCTGATAGCTTTCTTTATGTTGAATACAATAAAAAAAGTTTTTCAAAATCGGTTAATAAATAACGGAGATATTTACCAAAATCGCGCAGGCGTTGATACGACTCTAGCAATGAATGATAAAAACAATTGAAGTTTATCGTTCTCAATACGTCCTGTAAACATTGCGATGGGTTTTGAGAAATTAAGAAATACATCAAATTTTGGTTAATATCAGCTTGGTTTTCAAGAATTCAATTTTTGTATTGGTTGCAAACGTTTATTTTAAATACAAACATGAGAGTTGGGCAAACGGGTGTTCTGCCCGTGCCAACCAAGACGTAAACATTACAACGTACAAAATACAAGTGTCTACAACAATGAGCAGTCTGCACGTGCTCGAAAGGGGTCGGCCAGTCTCGCTACCCGATCGGGGGCTGTAACCCCCATAAACAAAATAGGCGGTAAATTTAAAGCCTTAATTCTAATATTGAGTACAAGCAGCACCCCTCCTTGAAAGGCCTGGGCTTTCAAACATTATAAACACAAAATAAATCAAAACTGTCAAGTTATACACGTAAAGGAAAATAACCTTCACACCACATTCACTTTCATTACACGCGTTCACTTTCCAACGGGGGAAGTGGGCACACCTTGGTGATTCCCCTTTTGAAGGTACCTTTGGGGGTGACGATCGTGACGACTCTAGTATGTCCATCTGCTCCTGGATGAAGGGCCGATATTCTTCCGAATTTCCAGCACAAGGGAGGACTGTTGTCCTCTTTAATTAGCACCAAATCGTTAATTTTGAATTCGTGAGCAGGAGGAGTTCGATTCCCCCTTGGACGCCGTTGGAGCTCCGAAATGCATTCTTTATACCATCTCTTCCAAAATTGTGCTCGCATTTTCTGAATATACTCATAACGACCCAAACGATTGTCAGCAATATGAGACACGTCTGGTTCCATTAACGTAGTAAGGGAACGCCCGATCAAGAAATGAGCTGGAGTAAGAGGTTGCATGTTACAGGGATCTGAGGACATGGGTGAAAGAGGGCGAGAATTTAGAATTGCTTCTATTTGCGTTAGTATCGTGTAAAACTCTTCGAAAGTTAAACGAGCCTCTCCCAAAACCCGCTTTAAATGATACTTTACTTGCTTTATATTAGATTCCCAAATGGCTCCAAAATTTGGAGAACGAGGGGGGATAAATTTCCAACTTATACCTGCATCAACAGCGAATGAGACTATTTTGTCTGAGTTTTTATTCAATGCTTCGGCAAATTCACGAATTTCATTTCGTGCACCTACAAATGTAGTGGCATTATCCGAATGGATTTCTAGCGGTTTTCCTCTTCGACTAATAAATTGCCTTAAAGCAGCAAGAAAGGTTTCGGATGTTAGATCGGAAACCAGCTCAATGTGTATTGCCCTCGTAGCAAAACAAATGAAAAGACTGATCCAACATTTATATAGTTTTGATCCCTTGCCCTTACGATCCTTTAATATAAAGGGACCAGCGTAATCCAAACCAGACACCGAAAAGGGGTATGAATGAGTAACGCGCTCTTTGGGGAGGTTACCCATAAATGGTTGTACAGTGAGAGGCCTTGTACGATAGCACCTTAGACAATTATGAACGGTTAGACGCGCTAAATTGCGACCTAGAAGAGGCCAAAACCTTTCTCTTATAGAGTATAGTAACTGCTGAGGTCCAGCATGGTATAATTTTAAGTGCTCTTGCTTAAATAATAATTTTGTAAATTGGTGATTAGACGGCAACAGTATAGGATGTTTTTTAGCGAAATCTATTTCAGCATTCCCTAGCCGACCACCAACGCGAATTAACCCAAGTTCATCTAAGAAAGGATTAAGAGCCAGTATGTTACTTGTAGTAATTTGCTGACCGGTTCTAAGCAATTTAATTTCAGCGCTGAATGATGACTCCTGCACCAATTTTACCAAGCACAATAAAGAGTTTTCCAATTCTTCCGCTTTGAGAACACCAAACACGCGGTTCTCTGACTTAAGTTTAGCATTGGAAGTGAATCGGAGAACGAAAGCTACACAGCGCTGCAACCTTGAGAAATTTGAGAATCTGTCAAAGTTTAGGATCGAGATAGACCGTGAAGCAAGGAATACACTGGAGGCCTTAAGTTCTGGCATTTCAACCTTAGCTGCAGTAGCATCTTCGGTTTCCCAAGTGATAGAATCACGTAGCCAACAGGGACCTTTCCACCAAAGTTCCGAAGAAGACAAGAGTTTGGGGGTGGTACCGCGACAAATAATGTCGGCAGGGTTTTCTTTAGACCTTACGTAATTCCAATGTTCCGAACTAAATAATGCAGTACTCTGGGCAACTCTATTTGCAACAAACGTTTTAAGTTGGTGAGGTGAAGTTCTCAACCAGCTTAAAACTATCATAGAATCACTCCACAAGATTATCGAGTGTATATCGAGCCGTAAGGCGGAGGTAATTTGTTTGACTAGCTGTGCCAAGAGAAGGGCTGCGCACAGTTCAAGTCGAGGTATAGTTTGAGCCTTCAAGGGGGCTACTTTAGACTTTGCGCTGATCAGCTGTGTGGTGATGTTGTCATCAAAACCTATACTACGCAAATATACGCAAGCACCATACGCCTGCTCAGACGCATCAGAAAAACCATGAACCTCAATAATTTTAGGATTATCGCAAGTAATGCGACGGGGAATAACTATGCTATTCAAATCGTATAATTCATGACGGAAAGATTGCCATTCGTGGTAAATAGATTGGGAAACGGATTCGTCCCATGATATCTTCTCTGACCAGAGTTTTTGTAACATAATTTTAGCTACCACAGTAACCGGTCCGATTAGACCAAGGGGATCAAAGATTTGAGCGATGGCTGATAGTATTGAACGTTTAGTAGTAGTCTTGGGAACCTTGTCATTTTCAATTTTAAAATGTAGGAAATCGTTCTGGGGACACCAAGAAATACCCAAAGTTCGGCAAGTGTCATTAGGACCAATAGTAAGGCTGGCTTCGGTATTTTCATCTTGAGACATGCATTTCACAAGTTCCTGACTATTGGATCGCCACTTACGCAAATCGAAACAACCTTGCTCAAGAATGCTGGATATATCTTTACATAAAGATTTAGCTTCTTCAATGTCATTTGCTCCAGTAAGCAAATCATCAACGTAAAAATCCGAAGCAATAATTTTAGAAGCCAAAGGAAATGTATGCTCATTTTCTATAGATAATTGTTTCAAGCACCTGGTGGCTATAAAGGAGGCAGACGCAGTTCCATAGGTAACTGTGTGCAACTGATATACTTCAGGGACAGACGAAAAATCAAAACTCTATAAGATGAATTGCAACATTCTTTCATCAGGCTTTATAAGAATTTGCCTGTACATTTTGGCAATATCTGCCGAAATGGCGAATTTATGTTGACGAAATCGAATTAAAATGGAAAAAAGATCGTCCTGTATTGTGGGACCGACCATCTGTAGATTGTTTAGCGATACTCCAGATGATGAGACCGCCGAGCCGTCAAACACGACCCTAAGTTTGGTAGTTAAGCTATCCTCTTTCATGACTCCATGGTGAGGTAGGAAAAATTTGGGAATTGCATCGGACGAAATTTTCGACATGTGCCCCAAATTATTATATTCAAGCATAAATTTGCAGTAGTTATCTTTAAATTCTGGATTTCCGTTGAATTTTTTCAAAAGAGAATTATACCTTTTCAAAGCGGTAGGTCGCGATTCACCTAATGCCTCAGCAGAAGCCTTGAGGGGTATGGATGTGATAAATCGACCGTCCGGATTTCGAAAGGTAGTTGCGAGAAAATGTTCTTCACATGCATTTTCCTCAGTGGAATATAGCCTTTGCTTCACCGAACACTCTTCAATTTCCCAAAATCTCGTAAGAATCTTATCTGTACGGGATGTTTGGGTGAGGCCGGAGAAATTTAGAGAAGAACTATTTTTGTGCACAGGACCTGAGATCACCCAACCAAATCTGGTTTTTTGCAGAACCGGTAGGTTCGCACCTAAGCTAACCTGACCAACAGAAA
>JABXWE010103785.1:0-10712 GCA_014611495.1 Limonius californicus | reverse complement strand
AAAGGAGGCAGACGCAGTTCCATAGGTAACTGTGTGCAACTGATATACTTCAGGGACAGACGAAAAATCAAAACTCTATAAGATGAATTGCAACATTCTTTCATCAGGCTTTATAAGAATTTGCCTGTACATTTTGGCAATATCTGCCGAAATGGCGAATTTATGTTGACGAAATCGAATTAAAATGGAAAAAAGATCGTCCTGTATTGTGGGACCGACCATCTGTAGATTGTTTAGCGATACTCCAGATGATGAGACCGCCGAGCCGTCAAACACGACCCTAAGTTTGGTAGTTAAGCTATCCTCTTTCATGACTCCATGGTGAGGTAGGAAAAATTTGGGAATTGCATCGGACGAAATTTTCGACATGTGCCCCAAATTATTATATTCAAGCATAAATTTGCAGTAGTTATCTTTAAATTCTGGATTTCCGTTGAATTTTTTCAAAAGAGAATTATACCTTTTCAAAGCGGTAGGTCGCGATTCACCTAATGCCTCAGCAGAAGCCTTGAGGGGTATGGATGTGATAAATCGACCGTCCGGATTTCGAAAGGTAGTTGCGAGAAAATGTTCTTCACATGCATTTTCCTCAGTGGAATATAGCCTTTGCTTCACCGAACACTCTTCAATTTCCCAAAATCTCGTAAGAATCTTATCTGTATGTGATGTTTGGGTGAGGCCGGAGAAATTTAGAGAAGAACTATCTTTGTGCACAGGACCTGAGATCACCCAACCAAATCTGGTTTTTTGCAGAACCGGTAGGTTCGCACCTAAGCTAACCTGACCAACAGAAATAAGTCGCCAAAATGATTCTGCACCCAGCAATAAATCAATTTTTCTGGGTTTGTTAAAGGATGGATCTGCAAGCCGTATGTGACTAGGGATATTAAAACTAGAAGTATTTATACCCGTATTTGGAATGAGACAACAAATTTTTGGAATAACAAAACAACTAACGGTGTCCTTATAATTACATGTTTTTGAGCATATTCTAACATTGCATCTTGAGCTTAAGCTACTAGTTACTTGATTTATCCCCGTAATTGACATTTTGGACTTAATTACCTCTAGACCCAGCGTTTGACACATATCACTTGTGATAAAATTAGCCTGGGACCCTGAATCCAATAAGACTCGACAGGTAAAGGTCTTACCATGTATTGAAATTACGTCAATTACAGCCGTGGATAAAAGAATTTCGGAATTCACATAACCTGAAAGGGACACTTGTGCGTCTTCCGAACCGCCAGATTGCTCTACTTTAGCTTCCGTTTCTCTCTTGAAATGAAGCAGAGAGTTATGTTTGTAACCACAAGTTTTACAAGGTTTTGCTTTACAATATTTAGCACCATGGCCAATTTTGAGACAATTGACGCACAATTTTAACTGTCTTGAGCGTTCAAGCCTTTCGGACGGGGTTAGTTTTAGAAAACCTGAACAATTTTGAATCCCATGCGGACCCTTGCAAGATAAACACTCTTCACCATTTTCAGAAACAACAAAGGCTTTCTGTGAAATTGGTTTTGAGTTGCTACTTGGACATTTTTGAGCTGGTTTGCTGGAATTACGATGCATTAATGACTCTGCTCTACTTTCAATAAATTCAAAAAATTCATCAAAGGTTGGCACATCGCCAGAAATCTTATACTCATCCCATCTATTTAATGTATCTTCATCCAATTTTTCACTTAAAATGTGAATTACCAGAACATCCCAATGCTCAGTAGAAATTCCAAGACTTTCTAAAGAATGCAAATTTGTTCTAGTTAAATCAACCAAAGATCTTAATTTTTGGGAATTTGGTTCCCTCTTAAGCATGGGTATGTTACAAAGATTACGTAAGTGCGCCTTGATTAAAGTGCGCGCCTTATTAAACCTTTTGCACAAAACATCCCAAGCCTTGCTATAACTATTTTCCGAAAATGGCATCCCCTTAATAACTTGACTGGCATCGCCTGTAAGCGGTGATCGTAAGTAATGATACTTTTGCATCGTTTTTAAGCTAGTGTTCGAATGGATCATATCTACAAATGAATCCCTAAACTCCAACCAATCATGCATTTCTCCTCCAAATTTAGGCAGTGGGGTATTCGGTAATTTTAACCCAAAATTTTGATAATTATTGGAATTTACAGACTGATCAGAATTTACTGACTCAGCCTCCACGGATTTCAAACTCTTTCTGGAATATTCAGCTATACAAGATCTAAATTCACCCAACAATTTAAATACTGGTTTTCGAAATTCGTGCTTTGGTTAATGTTTTCAGGCTCATCTTCCAAATTAACGATTTCACTTTGTATAGCGTCGTATTCCTCCAATAAACCCTCTAATTTCCGCAATCGCGCTTCTAATTCACACAAATATGCATTATTTTCTAAATAGTCTACTTCGCTTTTGACTTGGCATAAGTAATTAGCATATTTGTTATACGAGATTTGAGAGAGCCTCGGCGATAACGCAAAGTTTTAAGTTTTTGCGCTTGTTCAGTCATTGTAACTGATTTTTATTTTATTTTATTTTTTAAAACAAATAAAAACAAAGGAAAACACGTAGGAAGGAAAAACTTACGGGAATGCGGCGTTGCAGTACAAATGCGAGCGGCTCCAGCAGTTCGAAATGGCAAAATTCCTACGGTATACGCCGGCGGCGAATCCTTGCAGGTGCGGGAGCAGGTGGTGTCTGCTAATCGGCCCTACTTCCCGCGCAATATGGCTTGGCTTCGTGTGGACTGTATTTCGGCTTAATTATTACAACTTCTTATGCTGCTTCCAATCCGGTTCGTATTGACCAAATGGTTAATATCAGCTTGGTTTTCAATAATTCAAATTTTATATTGGTTGCAAACGTTTATTTTAAATATAAACATAAGAGTTGGGCAAACGGGTGCTCTGCCCGTGCCAACTAAGACATAAACATTACAACGTACAAAATGCAAGTGTGTACAGCAATGAGCAGTCTGCACGTGCTCGAAAGGGGTCGGCCAGTCTCGCTACCCGATCGAGGGCTGTAACCCCCATAAACAAAATAGGCGGTAAATTTAAAATCTTAATTCTAATATTGAGTACAAGCAATTACTCACAAGCTTTTTCTTTATTTGACACACATAATTTTGGAAATGTAGTTTCTAAAAACATTTTCTATTAATTGCAACAATTTTTATTTTGTAGAATGGCAAGTCTTGGTTAACGGATTTACTAGCTGTTTATCCAGTGGAAGGAAATCCTAATGTATTAATGGCGCTATTTTCTGGAGAATTCGTCGAAAAGATTGAACTGTGTACTGACAGTACTCTGGCAGATGGTGTTATGTTTGTTTTACATAAATTTGTGGGAAGGTACTTTGATAACATAACGAAACCTGATGCAATAGCAAGGTGAGTACTGCAGCGTTTATTTGAAGAAAGGTTACGTATTTCTTTGATTTAAATATTTAAATGTGCTCATCTGAGTTTTCAGGTACAATTGGTATACAAATTCTCACTTTCGGGGAGCATACTCGTTTCAAACAGTCACCTCACGTAAACGAGGAGTGTCTGCAGAAATTGTTTTGTCAGAACCCCTTACATCTAGTAGTGGCAAGCAGACGCTTCTGTTTGCTGGAGAAGCCACCCATCCAATTTATTATTCTACTGTTCATGGGGCTATAGAAACAGGCTACCGTGAAGCTCAAAGGATTATTAATTTTTATAAGTAAAATAAATAACTTATAGTTTTCAAGCCAGCAGTCTGTTAACTTATGTTCAGATTATTGTCCAATATGCTATGTATGTATTGTTTTGGTAGATAATTTACGTAATAAATCCAATGCGTTACAAACAACAAAGTCAAGACCATCCACGACTTGGTTTCTTTCTGGTCTTATTTAAAATAAAGCTTTGTAATAAAAATATACCCCTAAATCCTAAAAACTCTCCAAAACTCCTAACAACATACAGTAGAATTCAAAAAATATACCCTAAACTCCTAAATATACTCCCAAAATCCTAAAAATACCCCAAAACTCCAAAAGATATTCCCAAAACTTATATTTATCTTAGGTCTGCTGGCCAGATCTTTTTTAGTCTTCTGTTGTCCACATGTATTAGTAGATGTTCCAGTAACGGGTTAGTATGAAACTACATCTGGTACATATGGTGTCTTAAGGTCTACGTGAAGAGCGTGATTTGATACGGACCAGGGTGCGTCTGTTATCATTCTGAGTATTTTCGACTGGCTTCTTTGTATGATAGCTAGGTTGGATTTGCTTGCACATCCCCACAATTCTATTCCATAAGTCCAAATTGGCTTTATAAATCAGGATCTTACTGTCTAATGAGAGTTTTGAGTTTCTTCCTATTAACCAGCTTATTTCCCTTACTTTTATACCTATCTGCTTTATTTTTTTGATGATGTGTTGCTTCCAGGTCAGCTTATCATGTAGATTTAGACCGAGATACTTAACTTTTTTTGCAACCGTCCTTGGAGTACATTTAGGTGATCTTGTATGCGCGATGAAGCTTTTGCTGGATTTTCATGGCTTGCAAGAATAATTGTGTTATAAGCAAAAGTTGCCAATGTAGTGTTGTCAGCTAATGGTAGGTCCTCTGTTAAAAGTATATACAAAAGTGAACCGAGCACACTGCCCTGTGACACGTCCGAGGTAATTGGTTTGAGGCCAGACACTTCACTGTTCATTTTTGTTTTAAAGTGCCGCTCGCACAAATATGACTTTAATAAATTATGGTATGCCTGTGGGAGAGTCCTTTTTAATTTAACTAGAAGCCCAGGATACCATACCTTGTCAAAGACCTGGCTAACATCTAATATTGCCGCTGTGCAGTATTATTTTCTTTCTAGGGCCCTACTTATTACTTGTGCGGTGGTATTGTTGTGTAGTTTTGTGGGCTGAACGAAAAACGAATTGGTGGGCCTGAATCCAGTCTTGTGCTATTAAGTCTTCATTAATCCTTCGTTGTACCAGTTTTTCTAATAGTTTAGAAACATTAGGCAATAGACTTATAGGACGATACGATGAAACGTCCGTTGGCTCTTTATCAGGCTATAATATCATGATTATTTGAGCTAGTTTCATTTGCTTCGACTAGTAACCTAATCTTAGGATAACCTTAAGTAGATATGTTAGTAGTACAATACCTTTTCTTGGTAGTTCTTCTAACATTTTGGCCGTTATGACGTCTTCACCCGGTGCTTTTTTGGGATTTAGCAGTTTGATTTCTTGCTTGATTTCTTTTGGAGTTGTAAGTTTGGATGGTTGTTGTGTTTCTAGAGGAATGGGCAGAAGTTGATCTATTTCTTGGTCTCGGTCGTTGTTGTGCGGGGTGAATACTTTGGTAAGGTGCTATGGTGCTAGGACCTTACTGAAGGTTCTAACACCAAATATATTTGAATTAAAAGATAAAATTGGAGAGCACGATTTATTTGTGACTGTACAGGATAGTGGATTTCCGTAACTATATAAACAATAACAAAAACATATCCAACCCAAAACAAGGCAACCCGATAAATGTAGTTCACGCGCACTACATTTACTTCCACAATCACGTGTTCGAAACAAAATTTTGACCCACATTATAGAGGTAATCAAAAATTTGGAACGATTGTGGTAGTTAAAAAACCCTTATGTGGAAAACATTTTTTAAAAACCATCCTTAAAAATAACAAATTGGCATTGAACAGTATAAAAACTTAAGGCTAATACAAGTGAGATGGAATAATACAAAAGATCCTTAAAGCTAAATTAAATTAAACTGGAACGTGAAAACAGGGTAGGACGGAGAAGTGAGTGAGGTCTGAAAACAGAAAAAAAGAAAAAAGCTTGTATGCATAACAAAAACATACATACAAACATTAAAAAAAGGTGAAAGTGAGTGTGATGTCACGAGTTCTTTACTAAGTAGGCGGGGTTAAGTCTATCGATTGAAACTTTCCCCTCCCTACCAAAACCTTCAAGTAAAAAATATCTTTGCAACCGCTGTAACACACGGAAAGGACCTAAATACGCCTGCTTTAATCCTAACGTATGAGAATCATTGCGTACAAAGACATGCGTCACTGAAAAAGATCCTTGGGAATATAAGAAGGAGTATTGTAAGTCTTCGTAAAAAAAGTTGTATTATAAAATTTGGAATGTTCACATCAGTAGAGGAATGCGAGTCTTGAAAAAAATCACCCGGCAAGCGAAGAGCTGTGCCATATAAAATGTCCGACAAAGAAACACCGACTTCTTCCTTAACTGCAAAACGCAAGCCTAACAAAACTAACGGCAAATGATGAACCCAGTCCGCCGAACCAACCGACTTGAGTGCTTCTTTTAACGTGCGGTGGAATCGTTCCACAACTCCCTGACTCATGGGCTGCTGAATAGAAGATTTAACATGACGAATGCCAAACCTAAACTAAGAGGTGAACTGTGTCGCGTTATCAGTGGTAACGAACTGAGGAACCCCAAAACGAGAAACCCAACCGTAAATAAAGGCTTCAATTACTTCTTCAGCTAGAGTCGTTTTAAGGGGAATTGCCTCTAGCCATCTACTGAGTCTATCAATGACTGTTAAAATATACCATATGTACAAAAAAATTTTAGATAAAGGGTGGCTTTGTATGTCAGAACGTATGTCGCACTTTGAAACTGCTTTTAAATTGAGGGGATCGAGGGTTTATTTTCAAGTACATATTACAATAAATGTTCAAAATGTCCACCGTTTTCATCCAAGCATAAATTTACACGCCTTTTCATGTTATCAAATGCGTTTTGGAGGATAACGGGTGTGATATTGGCACATTCATACAACACGCGCCTGTTATTATCACCCGGTAACAATTCATGAGTTGTCTGCATCTTGTAAGGAAATAGACCAATGTCTCTTCTCAAAATTGTTCTACAGGTACCTACAGATACAGGAACTTGTTGTACGAGTCGGCGCAATGATGTTGTAGGTGCTTCTGTTGACTTGTGAATTAATTCAACTCAAAAGTAGAAACACTTCAAACTGAAACGTTTATTGAGAAAAATATTGACAGACGACAAAATTACAAAAATTAAAAACTGCTGTACATGTATATAAATGCATACACAGCATTCTACAAAATACATAAACACGAAGTTGCTTACGATCTCCAACACTCCTCCTTAAGCAACTTCTGACGTAGGTCTTCAAATATTTTCTTACCTAACGCTTTGGTAAAAATATCAGCTACTTGCTGCTTTGTATGCACGTAGACTAGACGCACAGTCTTTCCAATATGATGATTTACAAATTTCCGACGTATTTCAATATGCTTCTTCCCTTTGGTCACCTTTCCTTCTTCAGCATTCTCAAGCATGTGAATAGCTGCCTGATTATCAATAAATAAATCAGTTGGTTCTATCGTAATACTGATTTTTAACTCATTCATTATTCTGCGAATCCAACTGACTTCCTGTACACCACTGACTGCTGCACGATATTCTGCTTCAGCTGACGAAATAGAAACGACTGACTGTTTCTGAGCCATCCAGACAATAGGACCTCCATAGTCCACCAGAATTCCACTAGTTGACATCATGTCTGACTCTGTACCACCATAGTTTGCATCTGTATAGACTTTCAGCTTTGCCTCGCCATCAAAAAAAATTCCAAAGTCCTCTGTTCCTTTGAGATATCTGAGAACACGTTCAATCATCTTCCAATGACTACTTCTAGGATTACTGACTTGGCGACTTAAGTAATTTACCGTGAAGTTTATATCTGGTCTTGATATAGTTGATAAGTACAGCAGACTTCCAATAACTTCACGATATGGCTTGTCTTTGAGTGGTCTATCATTAATTTGTTTTTCCGTCAACATTCCTGTCTCAATAGGTGTTGTAACAGAATATGCGTCTTTAAAACCAAAACGAGCTAACACTTTACGTGCATATCTTTGCTGCGTCACTAATATACCATTTTCCTTTAGATGAATCTCCATTCCAAGGAATAATAACTTTCCTTCCACAGGACCCGTGCATGTCATATTGAAACTTCTTGCTAATCCAGACAGTATTTGTTTTATCATCATCTCATCTTGACTAATCAGAATTCCATCATCTACAAATATTCCAAGTATAACTGACCTGTCTTTATTATAGAAGATGCATGGATCATCATCAGTGTCTTTTAATCCTAGTCTCTTTAAGGTTTTGGTAAATGTAGCATTCCAGTCCTTTGGAGCTTGTTTCAACCCATATAAACTTCTTTTCAGACGGCAGACTCTTCCAGAATTATCATCAAAACCTTCTGGCTGCAACATGAATATTTCCTCCGATAATTTTCCATTTAAAAAAGCTGTGCTGATATCAAACGTGTGAATTTTCAGTCCTTTGTTTGCAGCATGACTCAATAATAATCTAAGACTAGCATATCTGACAACCGGAGCAAAGGTTTCATTGTAGTCAACTCCATGAACTTGATCAAAACCTCGAGCAACTACTCGTGCTTTCAAACGTCCATCTGCTTTCTCACGTAAAACCCATTTACATGTTAATGTTTTTTGACCTTTAGGTAGATCTACTAGCTCCCACACTTTCATCTGATTCAGAGCATCAATTTCATTTTGCATCGCTCTTCTCCATCCAGGATCCTTCAACGCATTTTTTTACTGAAATATCTTCAACTTCACCAACCATAGCATAGTCACTATACTTTGGATGCGGCTTCATGTCCCCACGATTTCGCAAATCATATCTCAGCATTTTCTCTCGTACTTCTAAATTTGATTCCGATTCTGACTGATCACTTTCACATTTCTTGAAATACTCCTCCTGATCCTGTTCAGATTCAGATGATTCTTCGCTGTCAGCTGCTTTTTTGTCTTGATTTAATTTACTGGCCTTGCAATTTACCTCCGTATACCCATTTTCTGGACCAACTTTCTCATCGAACAGTACATTACATGAAACTTTGACGTGTCGTTCACTTGGAAAATAAATTCTATATCCATGTTCTTCAATATCATACCCAACAAAAATTCCTTTGTTGCTCTTCCTGTCAAGTTTCTGGCGTTGATGATCTGGTACCATCATATAGCATTCACATCCAAAACTTTTCATAGATTTCAAACTAATTCGACGACCAAACCATAATTCAGCAGGTGTCTTACCTGCAACATTACTGTTTCCAGTTTGATTAATTGTGAAGACTGAATAGTTAAGTGCTTCTGCCCACAAAGACCGTTCAAGATCTTTAGCATAAATTACTGCTCTCGTTGCTTCGACCATAGTACGCATTTCTCGCTCAATTCGACCATTTTGTTGTGGTGTATAAGTAACTGATCGTTCATTAAATATCCCAAGCTGTTCAACAATTTTCTTACTTCTGACATTTTTAATTTCTTTTCCATTATCTGACATTAAAACTTTAACTCTTCTTCCAAATTGATTTTCAACCAAGTTTAAATATATATTCAGTTTATCCATTGCTTCTGACTTTTGCTTCAGAAAATAAACTGTCCGAAAGCGACTAAAGTCATCTTTAAACAGTAGAAAATATTTAGCACCACCAAGGGATCGCTCATTCATTTCTCCTAGATCAACATGTATTCTGTCAAGAGGAGCTTTAGCAATAACATCGTTCTTTGGATGAGACACTTTATGTTGTTTTCCGTACGCACATCCTTTGCAAACATTATTATCCCAGTCATCAATATAGTGAATGTCGTTTCTCTTCAGAATGTCTTTCACATGACAAATGTTTTGATGCGCCAATCTTTCATGCCAAAATTTCAAACTTACTGCTGGTAAACCATACTCCTCCATTGAACGAAACATCATTTGAAATAATCCTCCAGTCCTTCTAGCTACCAAGACAACCTTGTCTTCTTCCATGATCAGTGACTCATCTGCCATAGCTTGTTGTGTGTAGCCTTTATCAAGTACAGTTGTGACAGAAAATAGATTAAACTTAAGATCTGGGACAAATAGAACATCTCTTAATACAACAGGGTACCATTCATGACCATCGTAAGCATGCAGCTGAACATTCCCAACTGAAATGCCTTGTAACTTTGTTGAATCTCCAATTTCTACTAAGATAGGAACATTCAAGGATCGTACATTTGTTAACCACTTTAAATTCCCAGTCAGATGATGTGTTGCACCACTGTCCATGATCCAAACTTCATGTTTATTTGATATGTTTTCAAAAAGTGTTGATGACAATGCAACTGAGACAAAAGATTTTACTCGACTCTCATCACTTGACTTCTTGGGACATTCATTTGCAAAATGACCCTTTTCATGACAGTAATTACAGTTATAATTTTTCTTGCAGTAGTCAAAATATTCAGGACATGGTTTATTAATACATTCACGCTTCCCGTGACCAGCTTTACCACATTTAAAACATTTATTGAACTGACCTGACTGTCTATACTGACTAGAACCTGAATTATCTGGCTCCTTCCTTATTATCTGACTTCTCTTATGCTGGTTCTTCCTGAATTTTTCTGATTTCCCAACTAGTGCATTTCTGACATTTTCTGACTCACGACCTTGAAGTCTTATTTCTTCTTGCTGAAGACGATCACGCAAGTTTTGAAGAGTTTTTTCTGCTTCTGCAACTGATTCCCAAGCAGCATGAAAAAAATCAAATTTTGCAGGCAGAGAGTTTAAAATTCTCGACATTATCCAACTGTCCTTAATTTCTTCACCTTTTAAACGTAATTCCTGTGCCAGCCCATCTATTTGGAGACAAT
>JABXWE010103784.1:0-24680 GCA_014611495.1 Limonius californicus | reverse complement strand
TTTTTTATCATTTTGTTCGAGGTTTAAAAGGCAATGAAATGCAAAGGTGTCGCGGGTTCTCTGACCCCCAAACTCATACTGCCCTTATTGTATACGTGCACTCATGTGATTGTAGGCGAGTTATTTTACAACTTGACTCTGGCAACGTCGCGGACGCAGAATGCCGTTTCAAATCAAAGGCAATATACGCACAAGCGTCGAAAAAGCTGTACCGTAAATGTGAATATATACAGGACGCGATAGTGTATCCTGTGTAAACGGACGTCGTAACGTAGGTAATATAAAATAAATTTTTTCTTCTGTGTTACTAAATATATAAGAATAATTTTGCGATTTCTGTGTTCCCACGTCAAAAGGAAGGTTATCGCTCTTTTAAAAATACGATATACTGCACGTATTCTGGTAGACGCTAAATTACGTCAAAGATGAAAGGACGTCAAATTGATAGAAAGATGTATATATATATATATATACATATGAATTAAGTTACGTCAAGGTGTTCGTTTGCACAACCATTGTATATGACACTCATTTAATCACATCTATAAATTATTTAAGTCACACTTATATTTGGTATATCAAAGTTTAATCCAGTGTAAAAATTCTTACTATATTAACACACTTAATTTAGATTGAAAACTTTGGGATTTGTTAGCGTTTTCGCGTTCAACCAGTTACTTTCAGAAAAGCACGTGTTTACGGTTGTACATGCCAATAAACCCAAAAAAGCATTTTTTATAATAAACTACTCTAAAATGAATAGAGATATTGTAATATAAAGCATATATGTTTGTATTTGGCATCTACTGGTCGTCTACTATTGATAATTACAGCAAGCGGCAATGTTTGATATTAAAAAACAAGAAAAACAATCGAATCCAGTTGCAATCATTTAATCGTATTAGTGTCAAATCGAGTTTGTGTGTTTAATTGAATAATCTTTCCTGTCTTCTTAAGATCTTTCTTGTTCATTGTTTTTTTTTGTTCGTGTGTTACATTTCTGTTCCTAATAATAAACAACAATACAGAAAAACTATTTAACAACAGAACAACGAAATTTAGCCGTTGCTATGCACCACAGAGCATATCGCCCGGTCTACATTGCTGATATCTTAGGAACCACGCAAAGCGTAATTTCGCGCCTTAGAGAAACAGGTACGACTGCAAGAAGGCCTGGAAGTGGATCTTTTCGCATCACAACACCTCATGGGGATCGACTTCTGGTATATAATGCAAGAATGCACCCCTTTTCAACTGCTCGACATCTACAGCACGTGCTCCAGAATGCCACAGGAAATCGAGTCTCCGACCAAACTGTGAGAAACGGATTGTTTGAGGTAGGACTTACCTCATACCGCCCCGTGAGATATCCTACAAGAATTGTGGGACAACGAAGATACCGGGTGGAATGGTCAAGACGTAGGCTTCAAGAAGCAACACCGTGGGATAATATACTGTTTTCGGACCAGTCTAGATATTGTCTCAGCAATGAGAGCCGGGGTCAAACAGTATATCGTAGTACCGAGCATCGTACCTTACCTTAGTATACCCAACCAGTCATTGCCCTTGGTGGTGATGGTCTTATGGTATGGGCTGGAATTTCTTTAGGGTGGCGTACTAACTTCCATATATTTAATGGTACACTCACGGGCCAACGGTATGCCCAACAGATCATTATGGACCATGCCCTGAACCGTCGCAACGCTGTTGGACGGGAATATTTTGTTTTTCTTGACGACAACGCAAGGCCGCATCGTGCTCGGGTTGTTTTAGGGATGAGGAAAAAAACCATCTCGCTCTTCCTCCGCCATCTCCACACTTCAACCTATCGGGCATGCATGGGACCTTCTGCAGAGACAGCTGCATCATCATAATCCAAGACCTATTACTATGCAAGAGCGGAGGGATGTATTGCCGGTACTGTGGCATCAAATTCCACAAGTACATATTGATAATTGCATTGAGAGTGTATGCCAGCAAGGTGCAGAGCAGTTATTACTGCCAGGGGAGGTGCCACGCGGCATTAGAATTTAATAAATTTAAGTTAAGTGAGAAGAGAGTAAGAATTATCGCCCTATATCATTACTTTCCCACATATACATATAAACTGTTTACAAAAGTAATAACAAACAGATTGTCAAAAAAACTAGACGAATTTCAACCACCAGAGCAGGCAGGTTTCAGACAAGGCTATAGTACCTACTATAGACCACATCCATACTATACGCCAGGTAATGGAAAAATCTCACGAGTACAATCTAAAGTTGTATACGGTTTTCATAGACTTTGAGAAAGCCTTTGACACCGTGGAAACGTGGGCTTTGATAAATGCCTAAAACGATGTAGGATAGATAACAGATATATACAACTATTTAAAGACATATATACCAACGCTACAATCACGATAAATACCTTCGAAACATCCAATTTAATACACGTAAAAAGAGGTATCAGGTAGGGAGACACGATATCCCCAAAGCTGTTTATTAACCTAAACAAAGTAACTAAACAAAACTTGCATGGGCGGCGTACGGAAAACTGAAAGATGTGTTCAAATCACCATACCCACAACACGTGAAGACAAAAGTGTATAATCAGTGCATCTTACCTTTATTCACGTACGCGTCGGAAACCTGGTCCCTGACAGAAACAAATATTGAAAAATTAAGAGTTACACAAAGAAGAATGGAGAGATCGATGCTGGGAATAAGACATCAGATAGAAAAACAAACGAATGGATACGAAACAAGACTAAAGTCGAAGATGTGGTTGCACGAATAGCAAGGTTGAAATGGCAATGGGCTGGGCATCTGATGAGAAGGGAAGACGATCGATGGAGTAAAAGAGTGACCGAATGGAGACTTACAACCGGGAAAAGATCACGAGGCAGACCACGCATACGCTGGAGGGATGACATTGAAAAAATCGCAGGGATTCAATGGAAGAGTCGCACAACAGATAGAGAAATATGGAATCAATTAGGGGAGGGGTTTGTCCAAAGATGGGATATTGTGCGCTGATTTATGATGACGATAATGAAGTCAAGTGAAAGGAGACAATAACGATTTTCATTATAATATTGTTAAATTTCTTCGTTGAACGTACCTTTGTTATAATTTTCATGTTCATTACTTTACATTTTGCTGTTTTGGTAGATTTTTATTACCTATAAATGCAATTGGTATTGCCTTTACGTGTCCGATACTGCAATATCCCTATTCATTTTTGAGTAGTTTGTATAAAGTTCTATTGATATAATATTTTATTAATGTCAAGAGCATCTATAATATAATGTATAGTGATAACAATAAAATTACACTAACATAGTACAATATTATTGATACTCTTTGCGGAGAGAAACTCAATTCTATGTTATATAGTTTTGCAATTAACAAATTTAGTTTATTCTGAACACTCCAGTTCGTGGCATTGTTTTAATTTTTAATGTAAAAATATCTGTATGTTAGTTCGTTCGCTACTAATTATCGAAACATAAATCGCGTGCACGCTTCAAACACTGGTCCTTCAAGCCCGATTACAATCAGGGAACTATGGATCAATGTTTGAACCACTTTTAAGCGATTCTCGTACGATAATTATAAGAGAATGAAATCCGCTGGAACTGTTTAATTTCTCACTAACCTAAATAGTGATTTATAACGGAAACGTACAACTCCATCTAACTCCCTGATTTATTCCATCATATCTCCCGGGCGAATATACCTATAAAAGTTGCTAAACTCGAAATCTGGGAGTACATCAAAAACCATCACGAAAAAACTTTTAGGTGAAATCATAAGATGGAGAAGTTGTTGGAAAATTTTATGGGAAATATATACCGTTTAAAGGATTTTCCAGATAATCTAACTTATCCAACTAAAGTGAATATCAAAATATGCCTCCCTTAAACCTTAAGAAATAAAAAACTAGGATGCAAGGTGACCTCACAGTCTAGACAAACAAAACGGTGTAATGAGGCCTCTTCGATCAATAAAAACTGTTAAAATTCGAAACCGCGTTAGTTTTCTCGGGTTCTTCGGGAATTGTTTTATAAAGTACGGGGACTACGCAGTAAAGCAAATTATTGGTTTTCGTACAAAATTATTCCCCAAACGCAATTCAAAGCATAAACACTAATACTGTTTATTAATAATATGAACGTTTCTAAAATTGTCATCATTCTTTTCCGTTAAATCTACAATGTGAAGATGAAATGTACCATGAAGCATTATACTCTTCTCTTCCTGCTATACTTATTGATTCATTTCCTTTCCTGTACAATAAAGACATTGTGCTTACAATATTAGGGCCTCCACATACCTTAAAGCGAAAAGGATAATTCACTTGCAAAAGGACATAGAGAAACTTAATCAGTTATTTAAAAAATAATTGCGAACAACGGTAACGATCCTGCCAGTTACATTTAAAGTTTATCCTCTTCTGTGGGATTTAAAATATTTAGTTTTCCATTTAAATGTATTAATAGTATGTACTTGTTTAACACCTTGTACAAGGTGTTAAACAAGTCGACTGTAATAATTATAGGTATGAAGTCTAAAGGCTGGGGGTCATTTTTGGTTTAATAATAATAAATAACATATATATAAATATATAAATAACGTGTAATGTTTACGTTCTTCATAAATCTATGTTGTTTTTGTAGGATATTAGAATTGCAACAGGAAGCTTTGTACACGTATAATACAAAATTAGATTCCTCTAGTTTAATACAATTGCAGTACCAATTTCAACAGAGATTTGTGACTAACTCAGGGCTTCTGTATTTCCTAATCTGCGCTAATTGATCCTCATTCAGTAGAACTATTACGTTCGAATTACGTAATACCTTGAAATAATATACAAGGTGTATCTAAAAAGTAATAAACTATTGGTGATATAATTTTTTTATTAACAACTGAACTACGAAACAATATTATCTCTTTCACACCGCCGAAGACGATTCTACTTTTGCTAGCAGTGCTGAAAATCTTCAACCGCTTCGTCACGACCTTTTGGATGTTTTTACAGTTCCAAAATGGCGATGTTTCAGGCGGAATTTGACTTTGGGAATAAGAAAGAAGTCACATAGACTCAAGAAGGTCAACGCACACGTCTTTCGGTTTTCCTTTTGTTCGTTGATGAGATTTTTTTGGAACCAACTTCGCACAAATTTTCCGTTTGACCAATTCCTCAGTCAAAATGTCGTGAACAGTTTCGTAATTCAAATTCAACTCACTAGTTATTCTCGCCATCAAACGTCGATCAAATTTCACGAGCGCCCTCACTTTGGTTACATTTTCATTAGTTTTTGAGGCGCGAGGTCTTCCAGAACGAGGTTTGTCTTCTAGGCTGTCACGACCATCCAAAAGTGCTTTATGCCTTCTAAAAACCTATGCCCTCGATAGAACATGTTTTCCTAAGACTTTAGTAACGCCTTGCTATTACCCACACTTATAGAAGTTGCTGTCGAGTGAAACGTATTAACGTTATCGAGTTGAGATTCGCACGCACTATTAAGTAGGAATTAATGTTTCGGTTGCTATTGGAGTCGTGGCTACAGTATTACCAGTTTTCGATCCAGTAGCTCAGTCTCGTTAGTTTTTAAACATACCGCGTATTCTTTTCTGGCATTTCTAATTTACTATGCGGTAAGATAAATTTATTGATATAAAGAGAAATGTATTACCTAGAATAAATTACTAAACTCACCCCACTACTTGAAATAGAAAACGTTAGTAGCTAGAATAGCTCCAAAAGTTGTAGAGAATATTTTTATTTTATTATTTTTAAATGATATTGATGGCACTAAGATTTAATAAAAGTATTAATTATTGTAGATGTAATTAGTATCCGTACCACGCCGTGTATTTTAAAATCTAATTTCCAATCAATTAAATTACTTTATTAAAGCTGAATTTTTCGTTTTTATTAAATTTTAACTCAAATAATTAAAGAATTTGTGAACAAAACACAATTTTCCTATTTCAGTTTTTGCCTTGCTAATTTTCAGAACGTAAAATGAAATCCTTCTTGGTCTGCTGTTCATGTCAAAAAATATATCTTGGACGATCAATACCAGCGTTTCGCTTTCTGCAAAAACATGTACATAGCAGTTTTTACGTACAGCTTGAATTCTGCTTTTTTTTCATTTCCAACTAAACTGTATATCATTAGGGAAAGCTCGAGTCTATTTTAAAAATTATTGTTTTGGTAAATGTAATTTTAAACAACTCTAATCCTTTTCAATAAACCTATTTTAGTTTCTGTAATATTTTTGTAATAATTTTAGAAGGGATTTTAAGGCAGTTATTCTAGATTAGAAAACACCTAATATTGCTGAAAATATGGTAAGAATATGCACAAAATTAGATACAAATTCCGACGTAGCTCTGCATCATGAAACCAATCAATTCGAATTCGCATTTTTGGAAAGTGAATAACCGGAATCCAAGCTTTACTGAACATAAAATCCCATCTTCTCTGTTGACATTACTAGGCTGTTTTCTCTATTTTCAATTCTTTCCTATATGATTTGTGAAAAACAATGAGGCATTTTAACAAGCTTTTCCCTATTGTAAACACTGACCTACCTTCGTAGTTCTAACTTAATGGAAAAACCAATTTGGCCGACATAGATTTTATCATCACAGCAGAAGAGGATGTCCTAGAAGCCGGCTGATTTTGAACTCCATGTTTGATCTTTCATCTAAGGATACTTTAGTTATAAAGACTGTTTTCATGCTGTATCTTGTCAGAATACCTAGCCTATTTTACCAGTAATGCCTGTACTGTAAGGTAAAAAGGCTAAGTCTTCCGGAAGTGTGGAGACCTCCTTATCCCTGGGATGTTCAGCTCTGTGGATTGCTTTATGAACTTCTGTTACAGTATAATCGTTAGCTTATAACGATGTTAGTAGATGTACCTTCCCTCGTACGTGTTCAATATTTGCGATTCGAACTGCTCTGGTTGTCAGTTTTAAGCACAGAGTAGTAATGCGATTTTGCATTTAAATGTCTGTATTTGTACGCTTATTTTTCAGTATACAGCGTTTTTCAAGCTGCTATTGTGTTTCCTTGTACATGTACATCTCAGAAGGGAATTAAGCTCAACGTTTAAAGCCAAAACCATAAATGTACCACCTCCACTACATTTCTGAATCAAGACCTGTTCCTATAAGTTGCAATTCCGAACAAATTATAAGTTTACAAACATATTTCTACTAACTGAACCATATCTGACAAAAGTTTTTTTCTTTTAGAATCTCTAGCAAATCATCTACTAGTATTTCTACTAATTGAACCATATCTGGCGGAAGCTTTTTTATTTTAGAATCTCTAGTAAATCATCTACTGGTACTTTTGGTACATGAAAACTGATTATTTATGCGAACCGTATGAACAAGGAATTCTACTGAGTTTTAGGGTATTATTTGATTGATCTTAATAGTGTTAGTAATATCAGAGCTTATGATTACAGCTCTAACAGACGGAGTTAAGAGGATTGTGGTTTAATCTTTTTTAAATAGTATCGGACAATAAGGCCTCCATTTTTACATAGAAATCTGAAGTATTCATCACAACGGTAGCATCACCCTTGTCTGCTTTAATATGAGGACATCATTCTCTATGCATATTATACTTTACACATCTCGTCCAATGCTCTCACATATTTCAGTAGGTAGTTTGTAAATAACTGCTTCCAAGACAGACACTACATCTTCCACTGGAATGTGTTTAGGTGGTATCGCCCTGTTAAATAAAACCTTCCTTTAATAATAATGTGATTTGTTCATCTAATCATCCTTGTCAATTAGTAATTCTATTCAGACGGCTTCAGATCTAACTTTTATTTTTTCTTAGTTTGTTTGGCAGTTGCTTGTTTTAACGGACTGCGGGCTTGTTAATGTCATTGCAGCAGTTTTCTTCTATAGAGCAACTTCTAGATTGCTAGAAAGCTGTGTACTAAGTAAATCATAGAGTTCATGGTCAGTTTTATACAGATCGATGCGAAATGCTGAACTGAGAACCCGGAGGCTAGCTTCTTGGATAATACGTGCTATGTACCGATTTGAAAGATCTGTAAAATCTTGACGTCACGGCAACATTAAATACAAGCAAAGTCTGCCCGTAACTTCTATTTTCTGTCTAAATTAATCGAATAGTGATATATAAGAGAAATAAACATCCTCACCGTGGAGGCATGATGTATGATATTTGTGTCTTTCGTGGTTTCTTGAATTGTCAAAACTAAAATTAACTTTAGCTTAAACCGCGTCGTCATTTGAATTTAAAATCAACCGGCATCTACGGCATTCCCTGCTCCTGTATTAAAAACTATATCGGACAAACTAGTCGTTCCATTGGATTAATACCAGAACACATAAGTAATTGCAAACACAGGAGCTTAATAAAATCGGCGGTCTCGAAACACATTTTTATAGCTGGTCAGAAACTTAACTTTGAGAATGCGTGTGCGCTTGCTAAAATACCACATTACTTTCTAGATATCATAGGAGAAGCAATAAAACAGCCTAATTATATTAACAAATGGGATGAGTTTAAACTTTGTAAAGTTTGGGCGCTCGTAATTCACCCTCTAAGGTTGCAAAAGCACAATCAAGCTTTGCCGCTCCCGTTCCCGCCCAGCCAGAGTTACATTGTTTTGTAAGACTGACTCGAAGGTGTTTAAATTCTGCCGCACCTCGGATTTGAATGAATTCAGTGTTTTGATGACTTGGGCAGGCATATACCGATTAAGGTTTCTTGTGATAGCCAACAGGCGGCAGGTCGGGTCTTACATGATTATGTTGAGTGTAAATAACTAAATCGCGTATGGAAAATGTTGCGGAGAGACCCGAAGGTAGTTCCGCACCCTGCTGCCACTTTAACCCTGTTTGAGGTAGTTAGTGACGTGACGCACTAACCCATAGGGACCGACGATTTTAGGTACTCCCCGAGGCATCGCGAGTTGCAGCGTTAGAGCGCAGATTTCGGCCAACCATCCAAGTAGGCACCGCGCGGATCGTTCTTTAACTTTCAGTACTGGTTTACCAGTACCCGAGCACCCGCCACGCATGCTGGGTGTTAAACCAAGTAATGGCCGTCGAAACCAAAAGTTAATCTTAGTCTTGATAATTCAAGAATCCGCTAAAGGCTCAAGCAATATGTACTGAAAAGGGTATTTATGTAAGTTTTCAAGTAGAAGCTTCTGGATACAGTAAACTCCCTTTAACGGAAATATATCAATGGTAAACAACCACTTTTACAAGATCAGAGGAAAACGCTGTACGAGGGTTGTTCGATACCTACGTGGCCTAACACAGAGATTGCGCGAATTCAAGGAATCTTCTTCGCCATTCTGTAGAACTATCCTTTATTAGATTAAATATGATAGTACAGAGCGATCTATCAATTAATCTGTTTTTGCCGAATTTAAGCGTGGTCGTGTGAACACAAATGATGAACCCCGTAGCGGACGTCCAAAAACTGCTACTGCCCCGGATATAATTGAAAAAGTTCACCGTATCGTATTGGATGACCGTCGAGTAAAAGTGCGCGAGATAGCAGACATAGTGGGTATCGCAGATGACAGTGTGCACAGAATTTTAACTGAAGAATTGGAAATGAAAAAATACTCGACGCGTTGGGTGCCGCGGTTGCTCACACCGGAGCAAAACTGAATTGTTTGAGTGTTTCTCGCGAACTTTTGGCACGTTTTCGCCACAATCCGAAGGATTTTTAGCGCCGTTTCAAAACTGTCGATGAAACCTGGGTCCACCATTATACTCCCGAAACTAAAGAACAGTTCAAACAATGGGCACACAAAGGTTCTCCGCCAGCAAAGAATGCAAAAACGGTTTTGTCACCAGGAAAGGTTATGGCAACCTTATTTGGCGATTCTCATGGAATTATCTTGATCGACTACTTAGAAAAGGGGAAAACAATAAATGGCGAGTATTATTCCAATTTGTTGCAACAACTTAGCGACAAAATCAAAGAGAAACAGCCTCATTGGGTGAAGAAGAAAATGCTTTTCCATCAAGATAACGCACCTGCCCACAAGTCTGCGATTGCAATGGCCAAAATTCATGAATTGGGATTTGAATTAGTGCCCCGTTCGCCCTATTCCCCAGATTTGGCTCCCAGCGATTATCATCTGTTTCCAAACCTGAAAAAATGGCTCGGCGGTAAGAGATTTTTGTCTAATTCCGAGGTAGTCGCTGCTTGTAAATAGCTATTTCGAGGACTTGGATTCATCGACCTACAATGAAGATATTGCTAATTTGGAATATCGTTGGAATAAGTGTGTTGAGCGAGCAGGAGACTATATTGAAAAATTAAACGTTTTTTGTCGAGAAAAACTTGTGTTTTCTTTGTTAGGCTACGTAGTTATCGAACCATCCTCGTACACTTTGAAAACAGACCCTTTTTAAGAGTTCTTTGTAAACTATCAGTGTTTTTTCAGAGATGAATGGCAAAATTCAATAAAGGAATGGAAATTCCCTAGTAAAACACACAACACACAGTTTTATGTATTTTTGCTAACGTGCATTATAAGCAAAGAATATAGATATCTATATTCTTTGTTATAAGTTAACATTAATATATTATTATTCTATCCAACAAAAAAAAGGTCCTCTAAAAGCTTGTCATAATCTACAATAACTTGAAACCGTTAATATATAGCACTTCACTAAAGATCCCAATTTCATGCTGAATAACTAATACCCATACTTTTTTGACACATTTTCACTTTAATTATAAAGAAGCCAAATGAATGAAAATTAGAGTGGTTACTAAATTCCGCCTTGTTTAAAGAGAAAAGTTAATACCGTTCCCGGTGCTTTGAACTTCAAACCTGCAGTATGTTATTTTTTATTTCCGTCTATCGAATACAGTGCGCATGTAACATAAAAATTGATCAACGTTGCTCAAGGGGGTAGTATATCTTTGACAACATACAGAAAATCATTCCCCTCAATTATTAAGCAGAATGGAAAGTAATTTTCTTGACAACAAAAATTCCATTATGTTTGTAGTTCCATTCGTGTTAATATAAGATAAGAACTTGCCTTGTTTCAAATATTATTAGTGTATAGCATAAACAGATCTGAATAGGTAACCTCAAAAAGCATTAAACTTTCAAGAAGCTTTAACGCTTGTCCATTTGCATTCAGACCAAGTTTATTGAATTTTCGGAAACTTGAATAATTATTTTATTTAGGCTCAAACTAGATGATTTCCGCATTTTAACGAACATTCGTATTTTTTACTAACCTAGATATTATAATCTAAATAATTGGGGTAAAAGAAAAAAGATAAACCTTTTCTTAACCAGCGTACACACACAATGCCATCAAAGTTTTTAACTTAATCAATAATAATTAGATAATTATTTTAATTCCTTTATCATCATCATTTTTAGCAGTAAATGTAGTAAGTATTTCTTGTTCTTACAAACACGCCATTACAATATTTTTTACAACTAGCAGCTACTATTTAATTCTGATGATGGTAAATGGAAGGAATCAAGCATAGACGCAAATTATTTTCTCCACAGTCACGCATATTAAATCTCTGTGTCTAACTTATTAGCATACCATTTTCTGTATTCGTCATGCACTTTGAACTACGATAATAACAACTAATTGTTTCCTTCATGAATATAAAAATTAGTTTATTAAATAAGTTTCCACGGAATACATCATAACAAACTTGTACATCCAACTCCAACAGATTATTGATCGGGTGGGTTCATAAAACTTAAAAAGCTGACAAAATCGATTTCATCAGAAGGTCAGGACTAAATTTGTCTTAGCTTACTTGTACTGTTTGTCGTACCATACTATCATAATTCCGACGTAAAGTACATCGCTATACTCGTAGAAGGTTGTTCTGTATTTTAATTAAACAGAACAACATTGGCAAACATAAAAGGTTGAATTCTGCTGATCTTTGTTTTTTTTTCAATGCATATCTCCTTCAAATATATAACTTTTTATTTTACAAGAAGAAATTTGTTACAGGAGACGTTTACGTTATTTCTTTTTCTCTTCTAGTCGACCGACGTAGTCGTTTATTAGAGATCGTCGAGCAATGCATTGATTGTTAGTTGTATTAACTTAAATAATAGCCGCAGATTGACTTAGATAAATATACCTGTTCATAGTTTAAGTTTAAAATGATAAAATATGCTAATTTATAAGTCGGAAAACTATTATTTAAATATGATATAAGTTTAATTTCTCAATTCCTAAACGTAAAAAAGTTATCTAATATGTAATATACATATATTTAGAAGTACATATTTCCAAACATTCTACGAAACGAAAGCAAACTGGTGGCAAAATTAACAGCAACTATACATTACCTTTGAGGTTTGCTCTGACAAACCGTTACCTATTATACATATATTATACAATCAATAAGGAATATGAATAAACTAAAACTACTTAGCATATATAGGTACTAGAAACCTACAACCCAGTTAATATTGACTTAATCAAGTTCAACTGAGGCAACTGTCATATGTCATGAAATGACAACAACTAGAACACACGATTCTGGGTTAACCGCAAAATTTGACTTCACATGAGAGCGATCGATCGCTTCGAGGGGATGTGCATAGAAAGGAAATTTTGTTTACACAGTCGCGTTTCACACATTTTAATGTCATCCGTGTTTTACCGCTTTTAAAGTGTAGCTAAAAATTTTCCATTACAATATTCGACTTAATTTAAATAAATTTTGAAACCACTACGAGGACTTGCACGGGGAACTTCTTAAGAAACTAACGAAAAGATAGTCTATGTTAGACTTCAAATTTAGGCGATGTGCATACAGAAATAGCGAACACGAAAAGCAATTTTGAAATGCAATTTAATTTTAAATTGGAATTGTCTGTTTAATTCCGATAGAAATGCGATGAAAAGCCAGTTAAATCGGACTGTATATATTTTGCTGCTTTGCAATGAATAACAACATTTTTCTGGTTAACCAACAATTCCAATTGAGCTTGATAATTAACACTGAAAATTTTTCTGTACACTTCCAATTGTAGTCAGGTAGAACACTGAATTAAGGTTACTTATAGTTTAGATTATTTGAGGTTATTTTATTGTCTACAACTTTTGCTGTCACTAAAATTGAATTCACACTGCATATTATTAAACCCAAGGTTTATGTCAGCTGGAATAAGAGTTTTCTAGTAGTGAGACATTAGACGTAACATTTTCAAATATTTAGAGTAGGTCTCTGAATCGAATTTTCTTCATTTTACACGTCTTAACCCTTAAAAATTTGTATTACAATCTATAAAGGTCTTTTCAAAAATATTTAATTTTCTAATTTTTGTGCAAGCAAAATCGTAACCGCCCTAGTTTTGAATCATTAGATTTATATTAAGACCTTCTATAAAGTCGAAGTTTCAAAACTGAAACTTTGTCAAAAACAATGCTACCACACAAAGTATGTGTAACTTTCCCTTCCGTTTAAACATTGTTTGAAAGATTATGTAATTTTTAATAAATTACTAGAAATCAAAATTCTTCTAAATGGAACCAACCGTTTCGAAAATATAGGTAATCACACTCAACATACATAAACACATACATACGCTCATACTTTTCGTAAAAACTGGTGTTTAGTTCCTAACAAACGTAAATTAATATTTCCATTAAAATCTCAAATTAAAATTTATGTCTGAAAATCAATACTTTTCGTATAATACTTATGGTACAACAAAGAAAAAGATAACTAACTGAAAATGGGAACAAGAACAAGTTTTAAATATTAGGAAGAAATACGAGGTCAGACAAATATATAACGGGATTGATCAAATACAAAGCATGTGAAGTAGCCGTAGGTGAAAATACCTCTAGCGTCCTTCGGAGAAATCTCCCTCGAGTTCTACGCACCGTTGACATCGACGATACAAGTCGCGGAAAGCCTGCTTAAACTTGTCGCGAGGAAGTACGTTTAGTTCGGCGGTAACATTCCATTGAATGTCTTCCACGTCGTCAAAGTGCCTTCCCTTGAGGGTCAATTTCAACTGAGGAAACAGCATGAAGTCCGCTGGAGACAGATCCGGCGAATAGGAAGGATGTTCTAAGACTGGGACATTTCTTGTCGCTAAAAAAGTCTTTACCATCAAGACAGAATGCACAGGGGCATTGTCGTCTAAAAGGTGCCACTTGCCGGAGGCTGCCAAATGCGGTCGTACACGTCGAATGCGTTTTAAGTAACGCGTCATGACACAGTAGTAGTACAGGCTAGTGACGGTGACACCTGGTGACACAAATTCTTTGTGAAAGATGCCTTGACTGTCGAAGAAAGTGATCAGCATGGTCTTCACTTTCGATTTTTGAAGACGGAATTTCTTTGGCCTGGGTGACGTCTTCGATCGCTATTCCATGCTTTGTCTCTTGCTTTCTAGATCGTACTGGAAGCACCACGACTCGTTACCAGCAACAATTGAATCCAGAAAATTTTGGTCACTGATGGCTGTTGCAATGAAGTCGCGGGAGGTGTCCACTAGATGCGCTTTTTGCTCAGCGGTCAAATTGTGCGGGACAAAATTGGCACAGACCTTCTTTTTCTTCAAATCCTTCTCCAAAATGGTTCTAATGGGTTCACGGCTAATACTCAGCTCCTGCTCCATCATTCTCAGTGTCCGGTGTCGATCAGCCGCTACAAGTTGTCGAACTTTTTCGATCGTTACGGGGTTTCTCGTTGTGATCGGACGACCCGGCTTCTGATCATCGTAAAGGTCCTGCCGACCTTCACGAAATCTGGCAAACCACTCGAAAACGCGAGTACGGGACATGGCCTCATCGCCACATACAGTTTTCAACATCTCGCATGTCTCCGTGGCCGTTTTCCCAAATTTGAAACAAAACTTAATGTTGGCTCTCTGCTCCATGTTTGACTTGTGTCACATGTGACAGCTGCACTAACTTGTTCATTCGCTCGCACAGCCTACCACGCAAGTTCTGACAGGATACCGTTTTAGCTATGTGTAGACGAAAGTTCCAGCTACAATTTGGATATGATTTGGAAACAGTCAGTTTCTTATAGCGTCCGCAGTAGTGCCAATCCCGCTTCATATTTGTCCGACCTCGTATAAGAACAGGAAATACATCGAAAATCTGTATTGACAGGATAGAAGACATTTCATACAAACTGCACAGTCCGAAATATTTGAAGTCTTGTCCATATCTAACACGCCGCGCTGTGCGCTGTGTACACGATCCGCTTACTATCGGTACATTAAAGGAAAAAGTTCGTTCCTGTGCGTTATATTTGGACGGTATTTTAGAATTTTGAGCAGGAAATATAGCATTAATTAAGTGTTCTATAATTTAAATAAATATGAATGTTGCAAGGAACCATCAACAAACTGAAAAACTGATTCTGGGCTGTTTTGCGCCGCCTGCGTTGTTCTATGTCGCGCAACTCAGAGCGGCGCGGCGCAACGGTGTTTATTTGGACAAGGCTTTAGAGGAATCATCTACCTACAATTAATTCTAAGAATGAGAAACAAATAATTATATCAGCATCCAGTACACAATTATATTAAGGCTACAAATACGAAACAGAAAGGAATAAAACAATGGGGCATCTAGCAAGGATTAATGGCCAAACAAACTGCAAGAAAAATTATGAGGTAAAACATTGACTGCAAAAAGGAGAGAAAATTGACTATTTAGCAGCTTATTTCTCGCCACTGACTTTTTATAACCGCGAATTGTGTCACATCCAATCACCTTGAAAATGGAAATCTATGATAAATTCAGCACACTTAACGGCCTATAAAGTAAATTATAAAGTAAAGAAATAAACTAGTTTAGAAAAACCGAAACTGCGTCCTAAAATAATTTTGTTCTGTATATGTAAATCAATTATGCAATATCACAAGCAATAATTAGAAGAAAACAATGAGTATAATATATTTAATAGTAGTTACGAATTATGGCGTTGATTCCTACCACTTAATCTACGAATAAAAGAGGAAAACCTATGGTGGAGCTGCGCTAAAAAATGGCAACATTAGTTCAAGCATTGAAAAGTGATGATGTTGCTAAAAAATTTAAACCAAACGAAAAGGAAATAGACACTGATTACATTCCACTAACATTAAGCAGTAGTTTTAAGTAAGTACGAAGAAGATTTGGAGTCAAAATATGAAGATGTGGAAACGACTCTTGTCATTATACAGCTAGCAAAAAGCAAAACTAATATTTTGAGCAATGTTCTTCTAAACCGCGGGGTTCCTAAGAACTTGATGCCAACGAGATGAAATCCAGGAAAGTGAAAATGGTTCTGTATTATGAACAAGGTCAATTAACTATTATTATTATTGGATGTTAGGGCTTTGGCCTTTATATGCCTTCCATCACTTCAACCCTTAATGGCTCTTTTATAGCTTATGAGCCCTTTCTTTGTTAGAGAAGTTGTAGGCTGTTGATAAACCTTATAATGTCTCTGGACTTCGAGTCCCTTATTGCGTTAGGTGTCATGGTTGCCTTTCCGAAAATTTTTTGTCTGCGTCGACAGGCAACATTGCATTCGCATAGAATGTGTTCTGTCGTTTCCGCTACCTCGCAGATTTGCTCCTCAGCTTTACCAATCTTAAAAAGATGGTATTTTAATGTTGTGTGGCCTGTGAATAGGCCAGTGATGATTTTCAATTCCATCTTGCTGAGGAACAAAGTAAGTTTTGCTTTATTTTGCGAAACCGTGATGAACTGTTTTGCCTGACGTTGTTCTGGAATATTTTGCCAGTATGAGAATTTCTGTTGTTCCTCCCATAGTTTGACCGCCTGTTTTATGTGGCTTTTCTGTATTCCACAGCAAGGCTCAGGTCCAGTGAACGGCGTCGATGCTCCGCGTTTTGCGAGTTCGTCGGCCTTTTCGTTGCCTGGTAAGCCCTCATGCCCTAGCACCCACCACAAGGTAACGTGGTTTCTGTGTGCCAGTTGTTTGAGGCTGTTCAGGCACTCGCAGACTAGTTTCGACTCAGAAATGGGGGCCACTACAAAAGGTTACCGTTTCGACAACTGAGAATATGTTCAAAAAAAAAAGATGAGCTTCGTAAAAGGAATCAAGTCGTACGTTCTCCCCAAAAGATGGGAAAACTGTATAACTTTCAAGACTTTGCTAATGCAATTCAAAATTCTACATTTTAAAGCTAAAATTATAATATAAAAATAGGTTTAAATGAATGTTTTGACTGGCAAAATTGTTATTTACAGTACGAGCTAAATAATAATAAATAAATAAAACCATATTTAATTCAAATGGTAGAAGTTACCTTTTTAAAAGGTAAATATACAATCTTTGTAAAATTTTGATGCAACTTCCATTAACCTTAATTCTATTAATTTAAAGTGTATGATAGGTATTATTAATCAATCCAAATGCGAAAAAGAAGCCACACCAAGAGGATTACACAAGAGCAAAATAATGTCATTGTGAAAAAATTAATCGCACTTATGATGGAAAGTAGAATCCAATTTTGGAAATACCTCTCTGTTTGATCGTTTAGAACGATAGGAAATTACGATCAGTTATAAATAACGATTAATGAGTTTAAGTTTGTTAATAATTATACATTAATATTCGACATAATTAAACAATATTAGTTAAGTGAGAGTTTTTAAGCCGTTTTAATTATTATAACTAATAACAGAATTATATTAAAGTATGCAACTTTAATCAAGTAAAAAAGTACAGTAGATGCGCGTTTTGCAGTTACTAGTTTTAGGAAAAAAAGCCGTGAATTCCAAAAATAACTTTAGAAGAAAAGCTAAAACAAAATCATCTGGAGCACTAACAAATTAGAGTCCCTAAAAGATCTGCACAGTGCTGTTTTGTAGCTACGCCCGTTTGAGGTATTATGACCAACATATTGGAAGGGATGGTACGGTCATGACAAGGTCATAGCCATGTGGGAGGAAGCCTTACAGCGATGACCCCAAGAAAAATTAAAAAAAATTTTTGCGTCACGCCAAAGATAAAATGAAACAGTGGTATGAACGTGAAAGACTTAGATATAACCATGGGAGAGGTTGTAATACATGCCGGCGATGTAGGGGAATCTAGTTCTAGCTGTGATAGTAAAAGTGACTAATTTTATTTTTTATTTCAATCCACAACTTTTTTTTATTTCGGAAAATAATTTCAGTACTAGTTTTAATTGCTATAAATTAATTCAAATTAGTAAAATTTCATTTATATAGTTGTGACTACTGAGCTCTTCAGATCTCCATGTTTGTAAAACAGCAAGTATATTTAATATATAAATAATAACAATTAAACTTACTTATGTTATACGAATTTTCCAGAATTTGAAAAATAAACATCGGTGAGGCAGTTGCAAAATATGTTCAGTACCACAGGTTGTAATTTTTAAATTTTAATTTTGGCGCTAAAACTAAAGTGTGTATACAATCGCAAATTTGACTAGGATTTTTACTCTTAATTCACACAGTTACCAAATGAATCAAGAATCATCTTTCACGAATACCTTTATAACTTTGCCCATTCAATCCCACTTGTTCTAAGTACCCCAACAAAACAAAATTCAAATGGTAACACCCACATTGTGATACCTCATTGAAAAGCTCTTATAAAATGGTAGTCAATCGTAGCAACCATATTTTCCACACCCAAAAGATTAAAAAATAAATCTTAGAAGGTTTTAAACAAATTATTGTAATTCATATTTCAAGATATTAGCTTAAATGTTCAAAATGATTTCCATTACTCTCTAGGCAATAGTAAAGTGTACTCTTAAATTCTCTTCAAACTTTGGAAGGTTTTTTTGGGAAATAGCTTGGAACTCCTTGTCGCAGTTGTTCGATGGACTGAAGCTGAGTTTTGCAGACAACAGATTTTAAGTGACCCCTCTTAGAAAGGGTCAAAATCTGGAGTTCTTGGGGGCCATGCTATGTATCTGAAACGAGTCGGGACAAGAGATGTTTCCTACTATTGAATAGCATTTTGTAAGAGCTTTTCAATGACATATCACAAAATGGGTGTTACCATTTGAAATGTTTTTGTTGGGATACTTAGAGTCGAAGAGGTTTAATGGGGAAGGTAACCTTATGAGTCATGATTCCCCTTCCATGTTGTAGAAACGTTTTTTAGAAAAGTTCATTGATTATTTTACTTTATAACATATTGTACGTTTTCCAACCCTGTATGTAGTTTGCGAAGGTTACTTTTAGAATACAATTGAAAAATTAAGAATACACATTACTTTATTTATGTCTGTATTATACTATATTTTCTAGTTCTAAATTATTAATGTATATCCAATTTCAACATTAACAAATTTTTATATTTACACATATTGCTAAGGTTAACTAGGCTGGATAGAAAACGAAAAATTTTAACATAGAACAAGTAGTTTAAAACATGCTCGTAAAGATATATTAATCCAAAAGTACAATAAATGCTTCTACACAAAATCAAGTAACTTATAGTATCTAAGAGCAAGTAACGGATTGATTTTCCAAAAGAGTAAAATCAGACTTTTTGTTGATATAATCATAACATCAACTAGGTTTTTCTTATAAAGTTATCGCTTTCTCTGTGCATATTTTCGTATGATTGTAATGCATAGCTCTTAACTTAATTGTTTTTATCCAAGTTTGTGTAGTAGCTGGAAACTGTGGCAACCTTTTTCTTAATGCTATATGTATTTTCTAAAACTAAAATATGCGTTACGTAGCTATATAACACGTGTAACGCGGTTTTATGGTTTCCTAACCTACACAATTTTATTAAAGGCTTTATGAAAAATTTTACGCAAACTTCTGTAAAGCACAATAAATCCTAAATTATTACAGGGTTGTTCTTTAAAAGCATACGTGGAAGTTTAAATAATTCAAATTAAAAAAAATTATAACAAACTACAGAAAATATCGCTTTTCAAAACGTACACGTACACTATACAAAATTATTCTGAACAAGTAATCTATTAGCAAGATTAATTAACTCTCAACTACGATATCATAAAACTGTTTTGAACATTTTTATTCGTAATTATAGACATAAAAAGCTAGTTTTAGAAGAATATGAAAGGGAGTGCTTGCAAGGAATGGCGATATTCCGCACACGCACTTTCAGATTTCTTCTTGCTTTACATAAACCTGAATTTTTAAAGCAAAAGCTAACATTATGCACAAAACGTACAATCAGATGTGAATTTTTCATATACTCCCGCGAAATTTTGATATTTTGCCTTGTGCGTGCAGCTTTAAAGTATCCTGAAAGTCAAAAACAGACTGAAAGAAGGATTTTCTTATATAAAAAAGCCTAATGCATTTTAAAAGAGTAAGTTTTCTGCTAGACTATAACGTAAAATAAAGAAACAAAAAAATGTCATCTTGCCCTCGTTGTAAATGTAAAAATCCTTTGAAAGTTAAATATTGTCTCATAATTGTTATTCGTATTCATACTTCGAGTCTAAATGTTATTTTTTTACAAAACGTTATATGTATCTCTACTTAGTGGTATCCACACCATGTGTGGCCATATAATAAATGAATATTCGATGAATAAATTAACTTATAAATTAACACTTCTTATGTTACACTGAAAACTGTGTTTTGTCTTCATATAAGCAGGGATTGTAATTTAGAAATGATAAATTATGTTGATTATCCGAAATTCACTACACAGACTAGCCCAAATCAAAATCAATCGTTTTTAGCTGTTTATTGTCCAATAAATGAATTCCTTTTCTTCTTTGAAGGAGATTTCAAGATTATTGTTTTTAAACGCAATATATTTGTCATGTTACCATTGGCAATAAATGCTAGGTATCTAAAATTATGGCCCAATGTTGTTAAATAATTTTCAATAATTTTATACAGTTTTATTAAAATTTTACTTAGTGCAAAAGCTAACAAACTCCAAAGAAGTCTAGTATTGGCACTTAGTTTATTTTCATTCTCCTTGTTTCTGCAGTGCAGGGGTGTCAAACACGCGGGCCGTTCGATGTGGCGCGCACGATCCTAAAGTACGACCAGCAACCCGAAGCTTGAAGTAGATATAATATACTTAAAATTGCAAATTCTAGTAGTATATTTTAAGGGACGCCATTTTTTGGGCACTCATGTCTTCGCTGCTGCCGATAAGGAACCAACCACGTGGTTATGTTGTGGCTATGGCAGTAAATTTAAAACTCTACAGTCACAATTTTATTTAAACATTTTTGTGGAGCTATATTAAAGCATTTAAATTGAAACTTGGAATAAAAGTCAACAACTAAAACATTGTGATTTGGTTTTTCCTATTTTCCTATCAAGAATTATATTACAGTTGTGATTTTAGGAAACATGTTTCTAATATTCAAGAATTTCAAAATGGATTTGAAGGATTCAAGGCATGTGAAAATAATTGAATTGCTTGGAAATCCGCGTCCTAAATCTCGCCCTATCAAAACAAACAAACAAACATCCAAATGGAATTGATTGAAATCCAGTGCAACATGGAACTAAAAGAAAAGTATGAAGATGGTATTCCAGATTTTCATTGTAGTTGCTAGAACATTTAATCGTAATGCGTATGTTTGTTGCAAGAATCTTAGCAACGTTCGGTAGTACATAGCAGGGGTGAAAGTAGAAAAAACGTTCTGCCGGAACGCAATTGGTTAAGCGCTTAAAAAAAGAAACACAACAAGCTTCTGATGTACACATTGGTGACGTGTGCAACAGGCGAGTATTGATTGTGCTTCTACCTCCAGCCGCACGCTATCCATCGGCGAACAGATAAATGAAGAATCATTTATTTCAATGAGAAATCTTATCGTCGAGAAAGGAGGATCGTTTACCTTTAATTGAAAGGTCTAGGATTCGAACCACCGCGCTGCGCTGTCTGTCGTTACTTAGGATTTCCTGATTTTCCTGGACAATATAGGTAAATGCTGGGACAGTATCATCCACGAAATTCCATTATTTAATTTTTCTGGTCTTTCGCATTGTTACATTCCTGTTACTGGCTGAAGAGCGCCTTAGAGGTCAGGTTCGATACCTGACTGACACCTATACCGGCCTATCCCTTCCTAAAGAATGAACCTCCGATGACTTTCCTTTCGAGTGAAAATAATTTTGATTTAATTTATTTTGCTATAGAATTTTTACGAAAAACAAACCATTATTTTCTTTGTTGTCTGGTGATTTTAAACCGGAACTTCCGTTTCAAAATCTTTTACCGAAACGGCGTTCCGGAGAGTTTCCGGTTACTTTCACTCCTGGTATACACCTATGTGAAGAATTATTTTACCTTTAACATCTATATTAAAAACATCATTATCGCAAAAATTACACCACATACTGATAAAATAGTTTCTGAGGAAAAATGCTGTTTCTTTCTTTTTTAATACCACCAATTTTAAATTTAGTTGTACGTGAATGAATGTATTTTTTAACGTATTTTTTCAATTCTTCTAAATTATCTAAAGAAAAAATAAATATAAAATATAAATGAGGTATCTTCGAACCCTTTTCTGTTCGTTAAACATTTTTGAAAAACTTTTTTGATTCTCATATACTGAATTTGGTGGCCCGTATTCATATGAGTTTGGCACCACTCTATAATGCCATACCCAAATTGAGTGTAGGTGACGAACATGCACGTGAAAATGGATGTTTCATTACCTACTACTAATCTGCATATGTATGTACCATAAACAACAAGGAAACATACATTGTATTTATCGAGTATATCAAAGCCTTCGGTAGTGTATATAGAGAGAAGCTATGGAAAATAATGGACAAAAGAGGAATACCAAAACATTTAATAGAAGTAATAAAGAGCATATATAAAAATACAAGAATCATTATAGACTGTACTGAAGAACAAAAAGAAGAAATTAAAATTTATACAGGGCTAAAACAAGGCTGCAGTCTTTCTCCCACGTTATTCAATATATATATTGACGAAGCTGTACGCGAATGGAAAAATAAAATCGCCGAATATACAGATACCTCATTTGAAAAAATGACATCTGTGTTATACGCAGACGATCTAGTAATAATACCGGACCGGGAAGACTCACTCCAAAGAGCCACACACTACCTAAATACCATCATCAAAAGATATAATCTAAAAATCTCAATCCCTAAGACAAAATGCTTAGCTCTTAAAAGGATCCATGCCGATAAGAGCCAAAATAGTTATAGAAAATCAAATATAGCTCAAGTCTCCTTTAAATTCCAGGATGTGACACACCATACATGGGTGAACCAGACATAAGCCAAAAAACTTGCTCTTCAATTTCAATCAAAAGAATAGGACAATATTACAAACTTTGAATAATAAAACCACAATAAAATCAATGATGAAATTTTATAAAACTATGTCGCTACTGGTAGTAGCTCACGCATGTGAGACGTGGACTCTAAGAACAGCTGAAAAAAATAGGATCCAAACAGTAGAAATGCGATTTTTACGGAAAGTAGAAGGAGATCAGCAGAGGAGTGAAAATATAAGGAGAAATCTAAATATACAACCTCTGAATGACAAAATCCAAAATCTGAGGTAAAATTGTACAGAGCACGTGACGAGAATCAACCATGACAAATTATCACTGAAAGTATACAGCTGCAGGAAGAAGATCTGTAGGCAGACCAAGGAAAAGGTGGTCAGATCAGTAAATAGTATGTCGGAACAGGCCAAAAGGCCTAAACCTCGTGAGAAGAAGAAGATGATGTATGTAAATGATTTATAATAAGGTTATGCACTAAACACTAACACTACCATCATGTAATTTGGTGTCATCACATTTACTTGTTCTTAACGCAGAATATTGTAAATTTCAAGTTAATATTTAGAATATACTGCTGCTACTTATAATTTCTACAAAATTCACTTTATCAGTGAGCTCTAATATGCACACATATCTTCCTTGAAATTTGAGGTTGACTGTAGTGTGTAGTTAATTGCTTCTCATTCGTAGCCGACAGAATCAGATATTCTGATATACGGCTCTTGCATCTAGCTATTTAATATGCCGTGCAAAGCTAATAAGGTTTCTCATTTAGAGAAAGATTAATTTAATTTGGGTAGGTTCAGATTAATTTTATAAGTTGTTTTAGTCTGCTTTCCGTTAAACAAAAATAGTTACTATTAACACCAAATTAAATAAAAGAAAAACAAAAAGTTTTCCAAGAACATGAAAAACACAAGCTCAGACTCGGCACGTTCGAAAGTTACTACAAAACACAATTACTACACTTTTGCCCAAAAGTACGGGTTAATACAATGGTCATTCGCTGGTTTTTGTAACCACCCGTCAACATCTTTTACACCCACTCGCACACAGTTTGCACAATTTCGTACAGTACAGTACGTTAAATTTGAGGAAAATTTCCGGCCATTTCAGAAATCGTGTAATGCCGATTTTACGAATACAGTTTACACCTGGGGACCGCGGTAGAGTAATAGCCTCAGCGCTTGGCTTCGGAGTTATTCTACCAAAGTCGCTCAGGTTCGAATCCTGAGCACTGCACTTTCCCAGGGTGTTTGTTGTGTCTGGGGCATGGGGTTTTTCAAGGGTGGGGCATGTTAGACCTGTGAATAGCACGAAATGTGCTGAGCCGGGATAAGCTGGGAGGGATGGGAATCTTGGAGTTGCCAACTCCACGATTCTTAAAAAAAAAAAAAAAAAAA
>JABXWE010103783.1:0-19435 GCA_014611495.1 Limonius californicus | reverse complement strand
ATATAATACTATTTCTGGTAGACAATATAAAAAATATACATCCACTATCAACTGTTGCTCACAAATTGAAGCCACCCATACATCCGAGAATCACATAATTTGAAATGCGCGGTTGCCAATTCGTACGCGTATATTTGGTTCAAATTTGTAGGTTTTTTTACATATTTCACATATACGCCGTCACTACAGGCAGCGCCGCCCATGGCAACATACGGAACTAAAATTTGGCGTTTCTATCAAATCTGAGCCAAATTAAGATTGAGTGTACGTACCCGTAGAGACATCGGACGGTCGAAAAGCATGGTAAACAATCCTGAGCCAATATACTGGCTCAGGATTGTCGTGATGGCTCAGGACTGTAGGTTCAAGTTACTATGCCTGGCTCAGGATTGTATGATTCCGCTAAATATATATATATATATATATATATATATATATAACAGTTTAATGTGTGAATTGGTGGTTTTTATAAAATTCACCTATTTGGAGGTTAGATTTTATTTATTACTAATAATTATGTTATTAACTGATTTTGCTGGTGTAAATGGTAATATTTAAGTTTAATAGGGGACTAGTTAATTGTTTTTAGTAGCTTAAGAGCTGAAATGTAAATTTTTGTTATTATTTGGATTTAAAACACGTGTTTATAATTTTGTTTCAAATCTTAATAATTTCGGTATCAAAATATTGCTTATTTTTCATAGATTGCTTTTATGAAGTTGGTTTTTAGAAATAATTATTTATTTAGGCTGTAAGAGTCGTCTTTGATTTTGTTGATAAGCAGTCATAGAAGGGGAAATTAATCTAAAGCTTTTGATTGGTGCATTTTCAGAATTGAAGTGCAAATTTGGGATTTTATAGGAAAGGAATTCTGTTAAAGCTTTCAAACGGGGCAGACGTATTGTTACGTCGCTCCTAGTATGGAATTTAAGCCAATTTGGTCTATTTTTGAATGTTAGTAGGCGGAGTTATTTTATTTTAAGAAGCAATATGTGAGGTTAAGTGTTATAATTTTGTATTTGTAAATAAGCCTTGATTTTCGTTCGATTAAAAACTTAAAGTTATTTTGATTTAATAAATCTCACCTGGTGTTTTTCAAGTCGGATATTGTGTTTAATTTATCTATGATATTCCTAGAAAGTTTATTATTTAATTAAAGTTACTATTCTGTGATATAGTTCATTTTAAAACCTTTGCGGATGTCTTTATGTTAAATTTGACTTTGTAAGAAAATCTTGAAATTTGATTATCGTTTAATAACTAATAATATTATTTATTTTAACTATTCATAGCAATATATATGCTCAGTTTCATATGAAATGCACCACCGATTAAAAATAAAGCTACGGGTTTGCTTCCTTTAACTCTTCATCACAAGGCTGTTAGGCTTACTTGGTGTCAAGAGCGGCAGCATTGGAATCAGCAATGGAAGCAATGGACATTGTCTTCAGTGACGAATCAAGATTTTGTTTGTGGGTAAATGACGGCCGTAGGAAGGTACGTCGACATCGAGGAGAAATACGAAATCTAGAATTTGTTGAAAGACGGCATGCAGCTTTAACACCAGGAGTTATGGTTTGGGGTGCGATTTGTTTCGGTAGAAGATCAGCTCTTGTGTTCGTCCCAGACACTTTAAATGCTCATCGCTATATTCATAATGTCCTGGAACCGGTTTTAGTACCATTCATGCAGACGTTGCCAAACCGTATTTTCCAACAGGATATCGCACGTCCATACATTGCAACATTATCAGAACGTACTTCCAACAAGCACAATTGCAAATGTTGCCCTGGCCTGCACGATCACCTGATTTATGGCCGATCGAACATCTTTGGGACATGATGGGTCGGCGAGTAAGATTATTGCCAAGAGCTCCTAACAACTTAGACGAGCTGAGACACCAACTTGAGCTTATATGGAACGAGATACTCCAGGAGAACATAGACCACCTTGATAGAAAGCATACCACGACGACTAAATGCTTGCATTGCTGTTCATGCCGATGTTACACATTATTAATTTTGTTTTCGTTGTTGTTATTGTTTTCTTATAATTGCTAATCTTTTTTTATCATTTTATCATTTCATACGCAATAATGAAACATTATTTTAGCAAAGTTGCAAACCCGTAGCTTTGTTTTTAATGGGTGGTGCATTTCATATGAAATGAAGTGTATATATATATATATATATATATATATATTGCGATGTATTTTTATAATAAATAATTAATAAATATCGTTTTCCAACTTTTGGTTACATAACTGTCATATAACAGCCCCACGTTGGCTTGCGTCATATTATATATGCTATGAATTATTTATAAAAATAAATATCAATTAAATTATATAATTGCCCTTTCTTCTGCTAGCTCAAAATTAAATATTGTATTATATTTAAGTAAAGAACATAAATAACTCTTTCCGTTGGTTGCGCCAATAATACAATTAAAATGAAATATTTTTATGCACAAAGAAATCAATTTTCTAAATATACCAGCATATAATAATAACAAAGATCTCAGGGTTATAGTTCGTGGCCTCACCACAGATAGCTATCGAATTATAATAACAAAACAAACACAAATCAAGTTGTGAAAATCCATGGAAACACTTCAATAACTTGCATTTAAATACTTTAAGCAAATCAGGTACGTAGATTGATAATTTGCTATATGAATTAATCCAGTATTGTGTTTAATAAACTTTAATTTTTATTATTATTGCAAGAACTGAAAACATCATACCACGCAATTTGACATTGAAATTCTAGGTAAGTTTCATTCTTTTTAAATTAAAACACTATTTATAATTCGAACTCAAATTAACTTTATTGCTTTCTTTCAACAATAACTTGGAACTTACATAAAACTTTCACATAAACTAAATTTGGTTATATTAACATAATCTTAATACATTTTGTAAACAACTTGGGCCACACCCCTAATTTTCAATAATAGCTCTTAATATAATTTAAATTTGAAATTAGAGTTCGCGCGTAAAGCGTGCTTACTCGATGAACATTAAAACCATACTAAATTCCTAAAATTTACCAATTTAGTATCATTCTGCACATATACATATTAAAATGGACCAATTGCAAATTAAATACTAATCTTTTCCATCTACAGCTGTTTCTAAACTTTATAAAATAGCAAATAACAATATTAACACTTTAAATTTTAACAAACTTCAGAATCACAATCCTGATAAAATTTAGAAGTTTTTGATACCAAACATATTGAAATCTGATATAATAAATCGCACATGTTAAAATAATTAAATTTTAAGGGGTGTTCGTTTAGCGCTTGAACCGAGTAGACGTGTGTTGCGGAGGAGCAGAGTAAACGAGCACTTTAAACACTTTAAACGAGTTCTTGACGAGAGTTCGGTGGCCAGGTAACTGATTACAGTGTGTGAGTGTGTGTGGGGACACAGGTGCGAACGAGGTGACGCCAGGTAGAAGAATTCCGAGCGGAAACAGAAGCCCGAAGAAGGAAATACAGACGCGTGTCCAACAAAGAGGGACGGCCACGACATAAGAGCTAAGTACAGTAGATAGTGGATAGTGGACGTATGCATTGGTAATCGTTTGTAGTATATAGCAGTCTCTTACAGCCGCAGGTAGTATTACATTACCATAAAGTACTCTGGAAATAAATCAGGGAATTAAGGGTAAATAAAGAGGAAAGTACAGCGGGGGCGGGCGGGAGGAGAATTGTAGAACTGTACAAAAGACAAGCTTTGGTTCTAAAAATAGAAGCAGGTGCTTGGGTTGGCGTTCCTAAACAGCCGCATTTGGGGCAAACTGCAGGAACTCGATTAGCAGCGAACAGTAAGCCAAGCGATAAGGCACCAAGTAGGAGGGGACTAAGCGCGTTCAACATTCAGCGGGCGGGCTGGAAGGTTGAGGCTAACACTTCGACGTGCTGTTTGACAGAGACAGCAAAGATAAAACTCAAGCAGCCAGGAAGTTACACGAAAACACAAAATAAACAGGAACATCAGACACGCGGTCAGAAACGCATTTAATTTAATTCAGAAGTAGGACACCCACCCTGGGATTAGGTAATACGGTAACAGGCAGTTAAAATTCCGGTCAAGCCACTAAGGCAAAAGAAATAGGATCAATAATAAAGCGATCGGAACCGTTATTAATAAGAATACAAAGGTGCAATAGGAAAGCGGCCTGACTAGCATTCAATGTCATTCTGAATTAGTCACCCCACCCGTTTGTTAAGGTAATTAATAAAAATACATAGGGGCAATAGGAAAGCGGCCGGAACCGTATTCAATTTCACTCTGCAATTAGTCAACCCGTCGGTTAAGGTAATCAAGTATCAGGTAGTTACCACGAAAGCAAAAAATAAACAGGTAAATCAGCCACGCGGTCGGAAACGCATTTAATTTAATCCAGAATTAGGACACCCAGCTCTGGGATTAGGTAATTCGGTATCAGGCAGTTAAAATTCAGTTACATCCCCTAAATTAAAAAGAAATAGAACCAATAATTAAGCGGTCGGAATCCTATTAATAAAAATACATAGGAGCAATAGGAAAACGCCCTGAAAAGTATTCAATTTCATTCTGAAATTAGTCCATCCGTTTATTCCGGTAATTAAGAGCAGGTAGCTACTACGAAAACTAACTATAAACAGGTAAATCAGTCACGCCGTCGGAAACGCATTTGATTTAATTCAGGATTAGGACACACATTCCTGGGATTAGGTAATCCGGAATCAGGCAGTTAAAATCCAGTTACATCCACTAAATTAAAAAGAAATAGAAGCAATAATTAAGCGGCCGGAATCGCTACTAATACAAATACATAGGCGCAATAGGAAAGCGCTTAGAATAGTATTCAATTTCATTCTGAAATTAGTCCATCCGTTTATTAAGGTAATCAAGTTGCAGGTAGCTACTACGAAAACTAACAATAAACAGGTAAATCAGTCACGCCGTCGGGAACGCAGTTGATTTAATTCAGGATTAGGACACACATTCCTGGGATAGGTAACCCGGTACCAGGCAGTTAAAATTCAGTTACATTCACTAAATTAAAAAGAAATAGAACCAATAAGTAAGCGGTCGGAATCGCTATTAATAAAAATACAGAATAGTATTCAACGTCATTCTGAAATTAGTCAACCCGTTTATTAAGGTAATTAAGTATCAGGTAGGTACCACGAAAGCAAAAAATAAACAGCTAAATCAGTCACGCGGTCAGTAACGCATTTAATTTAATTCAGGATTAGGACACCTATCCCTGGGATTAGGTAAGCCGGTTTCAGGCAGCTAAAATTCAGTTACATCCACTAAATTAAAAAGAAAGAGGACCAAAAATTAAGCGGTCGGAAGCGCTATTACCAAAAATACATAGGGGCAATAGGAAAGCGGTCGGAATTATTCTCAATTTAATTCGGAATAGTAGTCACACCTGGCGGTATAGGTATTTAGATATCAGGTAGCGAATACGCAGGTACTTCCACGAAAATCTAAAAATAAATAGGAACACCAGTTAAACGTCAGAATCGCACTTAATTTAATCCTGAAGCAGTCGACTCAGCTTATTGTTCAGGTAATCAGGTAGGTGGATTTAAATCTACCTCGAGGAATCTAGAGCCGACATAACAATTGAGTGGAGACACTCTAAGTTGAGGTTAATATAAAGTTATTAGGTATTAGAAAACGTAGATAGATGGAATGTATTACATTAGAAAATAGCCAGACAAGAGATACGAACTCTGTGAAACTTTGATATCAAAGTTTATTAGGGTCAAAACCACGATAAGAGAAATCGGTAACTCAGAACCGAGATAGCCAGGAAATAAGAATATTGTGAAACTCTGCCACCAGAGTTAGTAGGTTCACCTGCATAAGAGCATAACGGTCTCAGGTGCGTACACTGTGAAACTTTGATATCAAAGTTTATTAGGGTCAAAACCACGATAAGAGAAATCTGTAACTCAGAACCGAGATAGCTATGAAATAAGAACATTGTGAAACTCAGCCACCAGAGTTAGTAGGTTCAACTGCATAAGAGCATAACGGTCTCGGCTACGTACTCAACACCCATTGATGCGTAGCTTACTAACTACCTGGTGTTGCAGTAGCGGTGTCAGGCGGTATACATTGCGGGCATGCTAACGCGCTGCAGCACCCCACCCGATCCCACCATATCCCGCACATTCCTACCCACCTACTGGCATGGGGTAGGCCTGGCGTATCCAGGAGTGACCTCCGAGTCAGCTCCATGTCAGATGATGATGATGATGATGATGTTGATGATGTTAAAATAATTAAATTTTAACAAAAATTCACATAAAACTTACCAAAAACACAATAAACATTGTAACGATGCTCCCGCTGCTCATACGAGACGCAAACGTTTCAATATTTGTTCACCTGGGTATGCTCTGGAGTTGTCCAGGATTCAATTACACGAATAGGCTTGAAAACAATAAAATTTTATTCAACTGGTTTACCCTTATGTACATATCATTTGTTAAATTAAATAAATGCAATTCCACTGTCTAAATAAATGTAATTCTACTGTATAAATCAATTAATTAGATCCTGGATACGCCACTGGGTAATCTTGGGTACTCGACTGGGTGAGATCCTGGATACGCCACTGGGTCCCTCTTGGTAGTCTCACTAACTCGCTCTTTACGGGTCACGGGAACTGCCCACAGCTGATCGGTCGGTCGTGTGACCTGCGGTCAACAAGATGGCTGGCACGTTCACCTATATACGATCAACACAAACGTTCCAATTAATATGATTTGCGGGGACAACCTAAACGAAATTCGCTGGTGAATACGGGAGTAGTGATCGTGAATTACACCTTTTACAGCGCACGAATATGTGTTTTAATGAACCCAACGGCGGCCGGTCTCGGGCAAGGCTCCCCAGTGCTACAATCGCCGCAAATCGCTTTCAGAATAAACAATCTGTATGTATGAATGCAAAACTTTACGTTATTCTAAATTCAAACAGGTGATTTATCAGTAACTCATTGCTCCTGGAATTCACTCAATCTACGCGATTCGTAACAGCTCAGTTTAGCACAAATAAATTTAACCTTGCTTCGCTTTGTTTATTAATATTATAATAATCTGGCTTTTATATTGAAATTTCGGGTTCACGGATAATTCTCTAATTAGTTGACTAAAATTTCTCCAGTCTTGCTAAGAAGAAAAGGACTTAATTTTCCTCCCACAAATTTGCACAAATTAATTCTCTGCCACAGAATCTGTGGATAGTTTTGAATTGTTCAAAATGCTCCAAATCAATTCAAAATTCACTAACGGGACTTACAAGCATTTGGCGTTTCGTGAAATTGCTCCACGAATCAAGACAAATCTTGTACAGGGTGTTCAATCAACAATAGTGGGTATTACAGTTGAGATACGGCACCAATTCGAACACTGATTCTCTCAACTATAATAACCTTTATACAGAATTATTTATTGCTGTTCTCTCGATTCAAACACCGGAGAATAGTCGATAAATATGTCTGCACAGGGAAAACGTACTACAGTACGTACTAATATATATTTTGAATTCTGCCTCGTTGCTCTCCTTCGTTTTATTTTAGGCAATTTAAAATTTGTTATTCAGATTTTCCAACATACCGAATTGGCGAACAGGTCGAATCCGTATGCCGTAAATAATCTAAATTTCCACCGAAAAGCGACTTAAATAACTTAATAAATAAACTAGGACCACCTCGATATGCTAGAAACAATAATCCAAGTGCATATAAATCCGCCATCTGTTTACTGATCGATACATTAGGAATTATGTAATTTAAACAGTGGCTTATACGAGAGAACCTTCATAGAAATTAATAGGAATAATATTTTATTAGTGGAGTCTGCAGTTACATCCAGTGGTTTATCCTTTAAATAGGATTTAATGCAGGATTTTAAGATTCGTTTTGATACTTCCTGAATTTGGACAGAAGTTCAACGAACTGATTAAATCGTCGCAGTCCTCGCGAGATTTAATGCGATTACAGCAAGAGAGCGTATTTGTAGGCATTTAAAGTGCGATAATTAACAGAGATCAATCTAAACGTTGCTAGGGAAAGAATTAGTTTGAAGCCTTAGCCTAAATTTACGCATTTCACATGTTGTTTTGTATTTATATTTAAAACATTCTAATTTCAAAAAAGTATCATGTTAGCGTGTTTAACTTTTACACTGAAGGTCTGGGGTTCAATTCCCAATACCGAAACATAGGATTTTTAGCAGCTGTTCTCCCTCTCAAGGTAATTGCAAAACAGCTAGGTATTCTAATAAATCTACTCTAGAGTCGAAATATTTACACATCCCGTGGTGCGGAGCCCACGTTAAGCTGTAGGTCCTCTGTGTCTGTGGTACTTTAAACGCGCAACACCGGTATAGGAGAGAAGGTCGCTACGTCTCGTAATAGATAAAGCACTCGAAGAAGAAGACATACATCTGAGAGATATTATCAAATAAATAGAAGTACCTGAGAGACATTTTGAAATAGCCCGATTAAGATTATGTAATTGTAAAAGTCACCAGTACTAAACAATGTATAAGGTATTATAAAAAAAATTAACAATTTGGAATATTTTTAAACATCCACTTGTTTTCGCCTATTTTGTATATTTCCTCAAGTAATAGAAAAGCGAAAGAATGTAAATAAATTCCGCGATATTTTAATTACGCCTTGTAAATGTTGTGGATTGTAAACAACATTAAGATATTTATGGAAAACTTTTCAATAACGGAGATATTTTTAAATCATGCCAATCTGTATTACTTTTGTTTTAACGAAGATCACTAATAAATGTGCATTGCCTAGACATTCCAATACTTTCGTAATTAGGTAAAACAGTATATATCATAGTTATGAGTAATAAAAAATATCGAAGCAAATTAAAAAAAAATACAATATTAGGGATATTTTGAAATCATGTGAATGTTTACTGCTATTTTAACCATCACTAATGAAACATTTAATTTCCTAGACATTCTTATACTTCTGTAGGCAAAATAAGAGATATTCTGAAATAATCAAAATAAAATTATGATATCTTAATTATTTGTTTCTGAAAGATGTGAGTAATTAACAGAAAATAAGAATTTTTTAAATTACAATTTCATAGCTGTTTTTAAAACGCGGTATTTTATACGTCTATTTTAACGAAAATAGCCAATAAAACTACATATTTTACACATCGGTATACTTTCTTGAGCTATCTCAAATTAGGGGTATTCTAAAATGGCCAAATTCATTTTATTTCCTTGATAATTTAATTAACAGTTGTCAGTAAGAAATATTATCTGACTCTTCTTAAACACAATATCTGAAATATTTCGAATCAAGTCAATTTCTAAATCTGTTTCAACGACGATCACGAAGAAAACTGCATATGCAGAGCTTCACGAGCAATTGCAAATTAAAAGAGATTCCATAAAAGCTGAATTAAAATTTTGTCCCTGATATTTTAGTTATATATTTCTGTTGTTACTAGTAAGGAGCAGTGGCTGATATATAAAACAAAAAATATAATATTGTAGATATTTTTCAATCGTGTCAATTCGTCTTTAAAAGTCATGATAAAAAAACTTATGCCAACTGGCTCAAGCATAAAACTGTTATCTCAAGGAATTAAAGAAGTGTCTCTAGTCTCTACTCGTGGCTTTGTCTCGTTCAAAAAGTTGAAAACGTTAAAACAAAAACTCGTGCAAATTCTTTCAACCCTCACTTTGCTTTAATGTCACCGTAACTAGTATATCTTTTATCAGCACCAACCTTTACACTGTAGTTAGGCACGCTAAAATGCCCCTCGACAGCTACCCATCTGGTACACAGACTGCATTCACTTCCACCTGGTTGGTACAGCTCTCCGTGGACTGCCGGCTCTTCTCGTTCTTTACCATTTTTTATTTGCGACGATTAAAACCACACTTCATTTGATGATGCTGTATTCTCTTTTAAAATATTACGATTTGTATGACATTCAAATAAAAAACAAAAATAATCTCCAATTAAAATTTTAGTAATCGTTGACGGAAGAGGATATTTTTAGACCGAAAACACGTCTTGCCCCGACGGCGATTCAAAAGTAAATAAATGAATTATTTAATCGAATTACTTTTAGTTGACAACCAATGAAATTACAAGGTTTATGACAGATGGGAAAACTGTCAAGCTATCAAACCTCATTGTTTAAAATATTATTAATTTACGCAACAAATCACAATGAAACCTTCAGATGACACATGCCCAATTAGCATTCAAGCCCCCTATTATAATATTACAGCAATATATATATATATATATATATATATATATATATTGCGAGTTTTCTTTACAGCTATCGCCGTCTCTCGCTTCCTATTGTCCATCTTTTCCTATCTCTCCATTCTTCAGCGTCTAGACCTCTTAATCCCATTGCCTGATCTACACCTGTTTTCCACTTTGTTCTTGGTCTACCGCGTTTTCTCCTCTCAGATGCATTCCAGTTCCATATCTTCTGTGGCCATCTTGTTACTTGCATTTGCTGCAGATGTCCATACCATAATAATCTCTTCATTTCGACGGTGTGAATGATGTCTCCTTCCACCTTCATGATGTTCCTTATATCTGTATTCCTGACATGATCCAGTCTCGATATTCCAGCACTACGGCGCCAAAAATCCATTTCAAGCGCTTTCAGTCTATTTTCTTCCCTTTTGGTAAGCACTCAGATTTCAGATCCGTAAGTCGATATGCACTCTATTACTGTTTTATAAATTGTTTTTTTTTGTTTTCTTAGTTATTTCGTCGCACCACAATACTGAATTTAACTTATTTATCGCTGATCTCCCTTGTCCTATCTTCTTTCTTACATCGACCTGATTCCTTCCATCGTTTGTAATGGTGACACCGAGGTATTTGTATTTACTACAGTTGTTTATTATAATTTGATAGTCAAACATAAGATGTTCCCATTTCTTTCCAATTGCAAGGTGTTCCGTGTTCTTGATGTCAATTTCTAAGCCCCACTTGCAGTATTCTTCATTTAATTTTCTCAGCATATATGCTGCGTCGTCTTTATCTGATGCAATGACCACCCGATCATCTGCGAAGTGTAAGCTCTATGTGGTGTTATCCCCTATTTGTATTCCCATGCGTTCACATTTACGTCTCCAGTTTTGTAGCGCTCCATTCAGATATATTTTGAAGAGCGTTAGTGCTATACTACAACCGTGTCGTAATCCCTTAGTAACTTTTATCGAAGGGGATATTTTAGTTCAATTTTTTATAGTACTCTCATTGTCTTTATAGAAATTTTTCACTGCTCTAATGTAGATATCGCTTATATTGCTCATTTCCATAGTTTGCTTTTAGGAACGCTGTCGTAGGTTTTTTCTAGATCTACAAATATCAGGTAAACTTCTCTATTATCTGATATCCTTTTTTTTCAATTAGTTGTTGTAGGCAAAACAAGTTATCGGTACAAGATTTTCCAGCAGGGAAGCCAGATTGTTCTTTTAAATCTTCAAATTCATTCTCGATTCTTTCTTTTAATATTATACCGTATAACCTGCTTATGGAGGGTGTAACGCTAATACCTCTATATCTTTGCATTCTAGTCTACTCCCTTTATGTGTGTACATAGAAGATATTACTGCTTTATTCCAGTCATCTGGCACGCGATCTCCTCTCAGGCATCCATTAAATATAATACACAATTTTTCTATTAGGATATTAGGTCCGTACTTAACTAATTCAATACAAATATCCCCAAGCCCCGATGCTTTCCCATTTTTCATTTTTCGCAAGGCTTTTTCTTCTGGTTTTATCTCTATATCTCTGTCTATTTCTTGTAAGAAATTTTCCTCCTTTTGGTATTCATTGTAAGTTTCTATATGTTTTCTTCTATCTTCAGTTAACAATTTTTCATAATACATTCTCCACCTTTCGGTGCTTATGGGATTCATTGCTGAATTTTCTCGTACATTCTTTCTTAAGGTCGATATAAGTTTCCAAGCTTCTTTGACTCATGTATTTCCCATCTGAACATTTATCTTTGCACATCTTTCCTTCCAGAATTTGTTTTTTATTTCTCTTATCTTTCTTTCACTTCTCTATTAGCTCTTTGATACTCCTTTCTGTCTTCCATATCTCTAGTCTATAGCCACTTATGGTACTTTCCTTTCTTGGTCTGTACTATTTCGTCTATATCACCACTCCACTCCGCCAGTATTGGTTTCGTCTATTGTGTTTCTGAATAGACAATATCTAAGATATTTTAAATCATACCTATATACTTCTACTTTAACGAATATCACTAATAAAACTGCGTTTGTTAATTATTGGTATGCTTCGTGAGTAATCCCAAGTTGGTAACTATATAAAGCCAAATACAGGCAGTTTATAAAGGAAAAAGTCCCATTCAGTACTGACGTAGAAATTAAATATTCATTTGAATATAATACATAGGTAATAATGTTTATTCGGTGTCTACATTGCTGCTGTTTTAGTTTCTAACATACTTTAAAGAGGTTCTCTTTTTCCACAATTGTTACAGAAATTTAGTGTGTAAATGTTTAGATTTATTTTCAGCACTTTCAGTGGAAAACCTTATCTGTTGGCTTTGGTAGTTAAGCAGGCTAAAACTTATCGCCTCACTCGCAATTGGACGCCTATGACGATCTAAAAACCGCTTTTAAGGTCTCTTTTAAGAAATAAACACACGGGTGGGTTGCAACCAGCAAGCATTAAGGCACGAATTTTGGCGCGCTGAATGTTCCTTGAAGCTGTAGATAATTAAAATTGTTTTCTTGGAATTTTCCTAGGATTCGTGGAATTTACTGCGGTATGACTACGTGCATAAATACCTTCCTTCAATAAAAGGTATTTCCTGTGTCGTGCAAGTCGGTGTGTTCGCCAATTTCACGTAAGAAAGAAACAATACAATTAAAATTTTCCATTCATTACCTTGATAAATCATACGTCGTCCGATTAATTTTTGCATGTTCCCGATGGACCTCTCAAGGATTGTTTAGGTAAGGTCACGGGCAAACATTCGCGACATTGTTTTGCAAAATTAGTTCGAATTGGCAACTCCCATAGCGCTTTTAATACCAGACAGTTGTATCGGACCATTTTTATGCCGTTAGATTAGAAATTTACATAATAGCCTCATTATTTCATTCCGTCGGTTGTTGTCAAGGTCTCGAGTCGGACTGGCCGCAAAACACACGGTATTGTAAATTTTTAAGTTGCCATTTTTTCGCACTCCACTTAGACTGCTTAAAAAATTATATAAAAACTATAAAAAAATAAATCAGTTATGTAATAAGACACACGTCCTTCGGATCGGTCTAGAATGAACCCGTTTTGTAAATCAGAAGGATTTATGAATGGGGCACTCTGTAATTATCCATTCAGGCTGGGAATTAATTTGCAATAAATTGTAGGTTTCACTAACACTTTGCAAAAAATTGTAATTCATTAGAATCTACCTGTCAGTGTAATTTGAGAACAGCTGCTTTAAGTGGATTTCCGAGTTTTGGGTGTGATGTAGTGAAACTCTTACGTCTGATTTGATAGGTGTAGCGTTGGTACTTGCGGCGTATATTTTTGTGGTTATTTTACGCTTCTGTTTTTTATTTTCTTAAGCATAAACTAAACAGGGGAATTGAGGATATCTAAAAAAACTACCAAAAAATTTACTTATGCAAGTGCGCTAAATTGTATTAACCGAAAATTACCGGACATTTTGATGCAATTTCGAATCAAGATTCAATTATTTCTAAAACTCCTCTAACCCTGTACAAACTTTAAAGTAATGATTTTGATAATTTTAATACAAAACGAGTTTAACTTTCAAGTTTTATAATAATTAAAATAATTATTTACAGGCCTGGTTTTTAACAGAAACATTTGTATACTCCCAATGGCGTATCCGAGGAGGGCCAGGGGGGTCTCTATCCCTTCCAAGGTGGAAAAAATTTAAAATGAAGCAGAAAAAATATAAACAACAAATTTCTGAAAAATTGATTAATAGGTTGCTTGTTGGTATGTCAACATTTTGGAAGAAACTAATTACGAAATAGAGACCCTCGCGCCATCTGTTAAAAGTGATAACAACTACAACCTGTACGTGTATTATACACATACATATATAGAGGTTTTAAAAAAGAATGAATTGTTTTTTCCAACCATTAGAAAGGCCCTACTGATTTTGCTTTCACAGCCCTGCACAACAAGCACCATCGAGCGTTCATTCAGCTCCATTCGTCGAATTAAAACATGGCTTAGAAGCACTATTGGTGAAAATAGGTTAAATGGGTTAGCCATGCTAAGCATTCATCGTCATTCGCAAACGAGGAACAATTAGTGGAAGCTGTAGTTAGAAAATTTGCTAAAACTAATCCTTGCAAACTACAGTTCAAAAATTAACTTTATTAATAAATAGTGTTTTCCTTTTGTAATTGTGTATTATTGCATACCCCCCCACATGGACCCCCTTCCCCCATGAAAGAAGTTGGATTCAGAACCCCTCCTCTTCCGTTGTGAGCTGGATACGCCCTTATATACTCCATTCACCACGAACTGAACAGCTCATGGAAAAACTTTTAACAACTGTTTTGACTGCGCAAAATCTAAACATATTTAACGAATTTTATGAAATTCTAGACTTTAAGTAGAGATATAAAAATTATGATTACAATCCTGGTTTGTTATACTCTGATCTCTGATAAGATTGCAAAACTATTTGAAAAGTGTAAAATATCGGTCTTAACCATCCAAAAACTAACATTTGTACAAACATTACATCATCAATCATCTAAAAATACAAATAAATAATCATTACTGCCCTGATTTTTATATATTTTTTATCTTTTGATTGTAATACTCTTAGAAAAAAAGAAATACACTTTTTATTACTTAAAAAATATAAATGTTTACTTGCATACCTATCAGTTTTGCAAAAAATAACGATTACGATTACGTAATATAGAAATAATACAACGATGAAAAACAATAATGTTGGCATTTTTTGTCTAACTAATTGTATATTAATGGATTTGCATCCTGCAATCCCAAAACGGCTTAATAAAAAAAAATTATATTACAGCCCCGGTTCCATAATTGTTTTTTTTTAGATCGTGTGTTGAAAGGGAGAACAAATAGGCTGTGGGTGGATGTTATTAATCCTAACTTATGTCGTAGCTTAGTATACAACGCATTGCAATTGTCGGTTACGCGGATTCTTCTGTCGGTTGACAGCTAACTGTCAAATATTGTATTTGCAAACAATGCTTGCTACTTCGTGATATTTTTACCAGTATAATGCAAAACTCAGCTGGTTGTCTACTTGCAAATGTTTACAAAACTTTGGTATGTCGTCTCTTATCTCCCAGAAATCAAAACTTTAAAAAATATCCAATTCTTTCAAAGTCTTTTATCTTGCTTAGAGTCTTCCGTTTTTACTAAGAAAATGTGTGTTAATATTCTTCTACGTGACCAGATATAAATTGTTTTAATTAATTAATTTAATAATAATGTTTGCTATAAACAGCAATAATTCAATTTTTAATTGACGGCAACACCCTGTGTGCTTCTAGATATTTTAATTTGTTTGTTAATTTTATGTTGTAAATTAAATATATCTAAATTTCGAATTTAGTGATATTTAAATTTCTTAATACCGTTTAAAAAATAAATATATAGGGTGTTGTGTAAAATTATTGATATTTCAGTAATAAATTTACCTTATAAATACAAACGACAAGCAAACCAAGTATACTGAAATAATTAAAGATCATATTTGGTGTGGACTGTAATAATATATTGATTGATCAGTAATTATTTCCATAAAGGCACAGTTATCAGACGTTACCAAGACAAAATACTTAATTGAAACACAGCTAAGCAACTAAGAAATGCTAATGCAAACCCTTATGTTTTCCAAATCCTCTTTCTATGACAGTCATTATTATGCGCCTTGTATAATATACTTGATAATATATCTTGTTTACATTTGCTGAAATATAACTATATGAATTTGATTACAAAGAAACGTTAAATGTACAATTACGTATGTCCACTCAAAACATCGTTTAAATTTACATTGAATGATTCCATTTGTTACAAAGCGGAAGTTAATATTAGGATATTGTTTGTCACCACAATCTCGCAATTGTACAGTTTTACAAACATGACTGTTTTAACCGACTATCAGTCGTAGATTTTCTGTCTGTACAAAAGTTCAGCAAAAAGAGGTCACTCTGTATTGTTTTTGGGGCCGATAATTTTTTTCCGACAGATACACAAGGTTATTACTTCAAACTTTATCAAGGACAGCTAACCTGCGGCGTAGTTCATTAAACTCCACATTTATGTTGCAACTTTTTTGAATGATTACTGTAGAATTCAATTCAAAGTAAATATTAGCTTTATTAGCTTTTAGTCGACTGATTGCCTTATTAATGTTTCTAATGAAAGCTATCAAGCCTGATTTTGAAATTTGATTAATGTTTTGTGAGACCCCCAGTCTAATTGTCGGCGAACCAATCTCATTTTATTCTCATTTCTATACTTTGAATGGCTATTATGAAGTTTATTTGGAAATTAAGGGTCGTTCGGCCGTAAAACAAAATGTAAAGTTGAAAATAAATTTATTCTGCTTAAATCTTAAACATGCTTCTAAACTATTTCTCTATGTACTCACTATTCGAATACAAAACACTTAGCATATCAAGGTACATTTTTTTATATACCTTCGCTATAAAAGCTTGCCGTCTGTGATGAAAACCAATTCTATACCATCGTTTTTAGGTCATCGTGGCGGGGAAACGGCCCCGCGTTCTTTACAAATTCTTAAGATGGAGGAAGAGCTGATAATCACAAGGCGCTAAGCCAGGTGGTGTTTAAACATTTCCCAATTAAACTGTTCAATGAGTTCCAGGAAATCAATAACCTTCGTCCCAGCAAACAAAAACAGTATTTATAAGCTTTCGGTTCTCGGACTTTACTTGTACTTTTCGGCTTTGGGGGAACTCGCATGCTTCCACTGCATTGATTGTTGCTTGGTTTCAATATTTGTACACGAAATCCACGTCGCCAGTCACAATGTGATTCAGGTACTCATCGCTATCGGTTGCGTAGGTATGCAGAGATTATTTGCTGGTTTTTGTGAACATCCGTCAACATCTTTGGTACTCACATCGCACAAAGTTTGTAATACTGTAAATTGTTTGCTGCCTTCCTTCGTTGAAATGCATACTTATATTTTTTTAGTACTGTAGCTTGTTTGTGGTAATTTCATATACGACTGTAGACCAAATTTTAAGAAAATTTGCGGCTATTTCTGAAATCATACACACATACATACATACATACATAATCGGTCCTCTTCTACCTTACGGTGTAGAGGTGTGGAGGTGCGCTACATTTCTCCTCCTGCTCCTAACCCTCGCTAGTGTAGCAGCTTGTCTCCAGTTTAGGTCCTTTTTCTGTAGTAGTTTCCCATTTTCCATATTTTCTTCACTGTCCTGTTTTCATCCATTCTGGTGAGATGACCCCACCATCTTAACTGCCCCATTTCAATTTTGTTCACCAGTGAGTTCACTTTAAACCATCCGCGGATTATATTATTGTTAATTCTGTTTCTTCTGGTAACACCTACTGCTGCTGGTAAATATTTCATTTCACTGGCTTGTAACCTACTCTTAGTTCTGTCATTCAGCATCCACGTTTCACTGCCATAAGTTATAACCGGCGAGAATACTCTATTCAAAATTTTAGCTTTGGTTTCCATACTGATTTCCTTTTCTCTAATGAACGTTTTATTGAGAGCGTAGTAAAGCCCGTTTGCTGCTTTTATTCTTGCATTAATTTCCGGTTCTAAGTCGCCTTGTGCATTAATTACCGATCCCAAATATTTGAAATTATCAATTTGTTGTATTGTTCTGATATTAATATGAATAGTTGTTTTTTTATTCAATTTAGTTATGGTCATGACTTCGGTTTTTACTCACTTATTGCGTTATTCCAGTTTGTTACATTCTTTTGTAAATCCTTATCCGTGTTTGCTGGTATCACTATAACATCGGCATAAATCATTTCTTTAATCACTACTGTTCGCAACTGTCTTACTCTGGCTCCACTTATTTACGATCACATTTTTCTGCAATTTCATCCATCAATGTAATAAACATCAAAGGACTCAACACTCCTCCCTGTTGTACCCCTTTGTTAGTTATGAACTCCTTTGATACCGAATTATTTGTTCGTATTACATTTCTCGTAACAACATAGATACTCTTAATGGCTCTCAGTAGCGATAAGTTGACATTCCTTTTTTCCAAGACCTTCCATATTTTCTCCCTTGGGGCACTATCAAAGGCCTGTTGCAGATCCACAAAGCGTAAGTGTAAATTATTATTATGTGCAAGTGTCTTTTCGGCTAATTGCCTCAGACTGAATATTAGGTCCGTAGTTCCTCTTCCTGGTCTAAACCCAGCTTGGTTATCGTCAAGTGTTGACTCAATTGTTGACCTTAGTCTTTTCTCCAAGATTATCTTATATATTTTACTTACTACCCCAAGTATGGAAATTCCCCTGTAATTATTACATTTTCTGGGATCCCCTTTTTTATAAATTGGCAATATGGCTGCCACCGTCCAGTCCCTAGGAATTTTTCCTGTCACCCAGGCTATACTTAGTATTTTATGTAGAAGTTCTTTCCTATTCTTCCCATACTTGTAATCATTTCAGCCCTAATATTATCCTGTCCAGCCGCTTTCCCTTTCTTTAATTATCCCACTGTTTCTTCTACTTCGTTTACTGTTATATACTCTAGTGTGTCGATATTTCCAGCATTTACGAAATTACGATTATGTTCTTCTCCTTCCCCCGAGAATGTCATCTATCCATAATTACTTAGATTTTTCAAAGTTTTATTCAGTAGCTTTGCATTTCCCCTACTATTTTCCTTCATTTTATTTCCAAATTCCTCCCATGAGTCTCTTTTTACCTGCTATACTAGTTCTTTAACCTCTTTTCTCTGTTCCTTGTACTGTCGATATTTCTGTTCTGTTCTATTATTGAAATATTCTTTCCATATACTTTTTTCCTCTGTATTTCTTCTTGTATTGCATTGTTCCACCACGCAGTGCATTTGTTCTTTCTACCGTAATTTACTCCACACACTTCTTCAGCCACTTTGCAGATGTGTGTTTTAAACAAATTCCACAGTTCTTCAAGATCGTCAACGTTTTCCCAATTTAACGTACTAAGCTCGTTTTCCAATTTTGTACTATAGCTGTGTTTGATGTTCCCATCTTGTAATTTGTGGGCTCTGATACTTGGTTGACTAAATGCGCGATTTTCTAGGACAGTCTCTTTGATTAACTTTGATTTGATTTCCATTCTCACCTCAACCAAATAATGGTCACT
>JABXWE010103782.1:0-28402 GCA_014611495.1 Limonius californicus | reverse complement strand
TATATAATCGGAAGCAAAATGTTACACTTATTATGTTTTGGGCTCAACAACACCAATTAACTCATATGCTTTTAGGCATTAATTTCGATAAAGCCAAAATGATATAAAAACCGATGTAGTTGTCGTTTCCGTACTTGCAACTAAGATATATTTGAATTTTTTTGTATATAATCGGAAGCAAAATGTTACACTTATTATCTTTTGGGCTCAACAACACCAACTAACTCATATGCCTTTACGCATTAATTTCTATAAAGCCATTTATAATATTGACTGACCCTTAGCATTCCTTTTCAGGGGCTATTAGTGTATTTCTGTAGTTCCATAACCTTATTCCGCTTTCCCCTCGGCGAATTCTCATTTGGGCAGCAGCGATTTCTTTGTTATACTAATTCATACCAGAAAGATATATATTTACTAATCGCCATTATATAACTTATTATTATTATTTTATATTCGTAGAAATTTGATTCCAAACGATTAGGCGGAAGTATAAAATATATGCACTTTAGGTTTGTGGCATACATTTTTAAGCTAGATATCGGTAAAGCAGATTTATAGCAGTAAGGGCTGGCTTGCCTTACTCATTTACATAATGACCAATTAAATTATTTTGATAGTAATGGAACAATGGACGTTAATATAATCGTTGCGTTATTTAAAAACGTGTTTTCAAAATAATTCTATTGTTTTAAATTAATACATCGAACACTTTTCAAAATTTATCTCAACCAAATGCTCAAAGAGTGGCGAAGAAAGTGTGCAAATATGGGGATTAAAATAAAGGACGAGATGCTATTCTCCTTGCTTTTTGCGGAAGACCAGGTTATATTTGCAGAAGACGAAGACGACGCCTCATATATGTTAAGAAAACTTAATGATGAGTATAGGAAATGGGGCCTACAAATAAACTACAAGAAAACTGAATATATGGTGGTAGGAGGAAGAGGCAGAGATTTGGTGATGGAAAATGGAACTGTGGTAAAGTGCTGTCAAAACTACACGTATTTAGGGGCTATAATATCGAGTAAAGGTGGAAGCGAGGAGGAAATTAAACACAGGATGGGAAAAGGTAGAATAGCAATTCGACAGTTACACCCGATAATATGGAGCAAAAATACAAATAAAAACGTGAAAAAGAAACTATATAAGACAGTAGTGGAAAGTATAGCAACCTATGGCGCAGAGGTGTGGGAAATAAGCGAAAGAAACAGAAAAAAGTTAAAGGCGATGGAAATGGAATTCTGGCGACGTAGCTGTGGTGTGCCAAGAATGGACAGACTTAGAAATAAAGACATTCGAAACGAAATGGAAATAAATATGAATATCACCGATGCCATTGAAAATAAACAATTAAACTGGTACGGCCATATGAGAAGGATGGATGTGGAAATATGACCTCAGAAGACATGGCATTGGAATCCCTCACAAAGGAGAAGAAGAGGAAGATTAAAACTGTCGTGGAATGATAATATTCGACAAGCCATGAGTAGCACAGACCTACAAGAAAACGAATAGCAAAACAGACGGAGGTGGAAACAAGGATGCGAGAAACGCCAAACGGTGTAACCCCACTCGCATATATATATATATATATATATATATATATATATATATATACATCGAACCATTTAAGGCATTCTTGTCATATTAGTGATTACTATATCTTTGTAAAAATTGGTCTTTCCTGACTAAAACTCAAATATCTGATTTGATGGAAAGAAAAAAAGAACTTTTCTACTTCGATCCTAGAAATATGTGGTCAGTCGGTGTCCGTGAATTTCTAGGACACCCTGCACAGGAAGTGTGAAGTACGAGTAATATTAGAATTCGTTTCTTTTTAATTTATCTTATCCGTACCATATCGGATTTTAAATGTTAAAATTGGCAACTGATCAGCTATTTAGTATTACAACCATTACAGCTGTTATGTATACACGAATTGTCACAACACGCTAAAGTGCTAATTAGTACGGTTTTGTTATGTATCTAACACACGTTCCTGCCCAATGTTTCCAATTTCCATTTAGTTATAAATATATCTACCCGCATTAATAAAAGAAATCTGTACAAGTGCGAAAACAAAGCGAGTAGTTAATTATAACTAGAACTAGCAACGTGTTCGGTATTTTAAAAATATCTCCCTAAAGAGATGTAAATTTTTCAATTCAAAAATGAGTTATTTCATTTATTTATGTTAATTTTGTGACCCGTTGTATCACCTCGAAAATTCGTCAAAAGGAGAAATCGGATGACATGGATTAGTTTTAAAAATTCTATTAAAATGCAAAGTTCTAGAATTCATTATTCAAATGCTGCATTACCATACTGCGTATCATTATCCTTTCAGTCATATCTAATAAACATTGCAGTTCTCAATGAATTTCGATTCCGCATGCTTGTTAAGACGAAGACGAAGTCAGGGAGAATGTTATGTGGTTGAATAGCATTGCTCCTAAATTAGGATTGATCTTTCAGAAATATCTGGAATAAATGCTATAGTAGTATATAAATTAGCTATAATTAAACCTAAGGTGTGTTATAATAATAATAATAATCTAATCAACAATAGATATTCGCACAAATTAACGTGTATTGTTGATCGATGATATACATTAAGTTAGTTACCCTTTATAGCTACAAATTCAGAGTTGTTAAGGTGTATTGTTTCCCGTTACAGGGAACTTATTTGTTATGACGTAAACACCTATTTTAATCTTTAGAACGTTCCTTTCCGGGCTTTATTATAAAGGATTCCATTCTTAAATTTTTTGTGTGTATTCCTCTCTTTATTGTAAAGAACAAAACTTCTTCTATTGATAGTATTTATACATTTGACTGCTATTTTATAAGGTTATTTTGCAATTTCATAAAAAAGTATCTATTTTCTGCGCTATATTTTCTTCGACTTCGTTTTGCGTCTGATTTTATGTTATTTCTGGCTCTTTTGAATATCTAATGTCAAAGCCAATTACCTAGTTAGAATTATATATATATATATATATATATATATATATATATTGCTATGTGAGAATCGCTCCACGTTGGTAGCGACAAAAATAGATGCTGTGAGATATTAAATAAATAAATAAATAAGCAAGCCCACTAATATAAATAATAGTTGTCACAATCGTAGATGGGGTTCGATAATCGGCTGTAGATACACAAAACAAAATGCTGCACATATATCCTTGTGCCTTCAATTGACATAAACAAATTGACAGCAAAATTGTAAGAAAATAAGAACCTCACACAGCACTACTTTAAAACGAGACTCTTCAATAAAAATTTAAAATTGAAATTTATTTAATATAGACGTTAAATTAAATTTAACCTCAGGGTTAAACAATAAAATTCCGGTTGAAATAATTGGGTATTGCAAAATTGTATTGTATTACGATTGATCAAGGAAACGTGGCAAGATAATTTTAATTTATTGATTAAACTGATAAAATCGAAATGAAATAATTTTTCCAATGCATAAAGCCTTACAATAATTTCACTTATCATGGGCATGTAATTTCAAACCAATAATGATAATAAAATTAATATAATTGATCAACATCAAAACTTATTTGTATTTGGTAGACCAACCTTCATTCTTTTTTGTGTCGAGGGACTCCTTATGTGCGCGCGCAAGCTTCACTTTGCTTCTGCAGATCTTCGTGCCGGTGGAAAAACAGGTTTTTCTTCGTTTAATACCTGGTGAAGTGCTTCTGCTGCTTCAATCAGGGCTCTGGATAACCCTGGACCCTGTTTTTAATTGCAGGTGAGAAATCGAATCTTTTAAGACCAAACATGACCTATCTAATAGAAATACAAAACTAATAGTTAACAACAAAATCTATAAATTATAAATAAACAATTAAATCTAGTATGAAACATTATGAAAACACACTTAAAATATCCTAACATAACCATACTATCGTTTATAAAGCATTTTACCAGGATCTAAATACTTAAATATAGGATAATTTTGAAATTTCATAGCGTACATGTGACATGACCTGTTGACATATACACATAAATAATTCAATAATTAAAGCATTATTCCTTACAAATTTCACATGAAAAGATGCCCTGTCTAATTATATAGTGGCATTTGAGCTCATAATTCCCTAAGGAATAGAATTAACTTAGCAATATCCACATATATCAACGAAATTGTCAAAATATGTTACAAAACCACATAAATCAATAAATACAGCATTGTTGCTACGGGGAATACGATGAAAATCATCCATCTCACTTGTACTACAAGTTTGCATACAAATATTGCAGAATTTAAGCATTCTTTCGAAGTCATTTTACAAATTCTATATTCGCCGAATAAAATTATATAATTTTGCAGATAAACAAATTAATACACATTTAATGTTGAAATAAATACAACATAAAGTTGCCTCATAAGCTAAGTCAATGGCATTCAATACAAATTACAGCCAAATAACCATATTAATACTTTTAAATCTACAAAATTGCCCTGAACTGTCAAATTATCAACATTTACATTAATATCATTATTATTACAGCTCAAGATTCAGAGTAAAATTTGATGCAAGGCATAAAAACAACTTTATAAACGCGGCTCCATTGCCAAATTTCCTTCAGATGAACTCAAAACTTGCAATTCCCATATTACGACAACCCGAAGAATAATCGGAAAAGACAACGGACGTACTCCTTTGAAAATAATGCATGTGAACTAATCATTTTCATACAGGAAAGCTTCCTATAGCTTTAATGCCTTATATTTAAATAGAATTAAGTCCATTTTATTAAGTGTAACACAGCAATATATATGTAATACGGCATATATGAAACTGGTTGCGTTAAGATTCTTGAAATTGTATTCGAAACGGCTTTCAATTAATAAAGTGTGTGTTATAAGTCTTTCGTAATAGAGTGAGTACTGACTGATTGTACTAAATGACACTTAACAAACGCAAATCATATTTTTCCATATCTCTGTAAATTGTAAAGTGATCTAAACAACAATTGAAACGATATTAACTTAGAAACGCTTAAAGTTGTTATTTAGTGTGTAATTATATTATTGATAGAAGCATATAGGCAGATTTAGAGCCAATATACAATGGAAATCGAATATTGCTGGTCAACGTTCATTTAGTTTCTTTAGGAATCTACGAAAATGAAGTTACTGGGTTTCCTATTAAAAGAAAAGGAAAAGCGTCTTCTTTAATTAAACCTAAAATATTTCCTCTAATGTATTGTTGTTAATATTATATTAATTTTTATAACATAGAAATTCCTCCAGGTTTTGAGTTTTACGTAGTTCGTATACAGGGTGTAGCAGAAGTAGGTACAAATATTAAATCCGATGGTAGATTACAATATATACAAGCTAGAAAAAACATTTCTTTGGCAATGGGACCCTTAAGATATGAGAAAATAATAATTGAAAATTTGACTAAAATTGTTTGAGTACCGCAGGATAATAACAAAAATTTGAGTTCAAAGACATGTTATGCAAAGGAGAGTAAGATAGAAGTCAAAAAAATTTCTTATCACCTGCCACAAACCAATAGTATTAGGTAGGTCAGTAATTTCTATTCAGTTATCAAAAGCCAGACAAGGTTTTACGTGTTTGCCACTTTGGATTTACTTTACAATTAGGTAATAACCTCCTACAGCTTAAATGTATTTTCTATGTATCATCAGCAGTTCGAATTTTATTGTATTTATTAATTCAAAGAATAAACTTAATGATTTTTGAAAAATGAACCATTGAATTTTATTTGAGCCAATCTATTACTGGTTTAAATATTTGTACCTATTTCAGATACACCCTGTATATACATAACTGCTAACTGAATGAAATCAACGCCGTGATTTTAAGACTACGACACTAAGTCTGGAATATCCTCTTTTAGAAGTTTAACTTGACCCCCTGAATATTAAGAATTATTTCTAGCTATTTCGGCCGAGACTTACATTCAATCTCGAATCCGAAAGCGCGCGAGTAACATAACTTCCAGATATGCGTTTCTACTCGCAGATGTGGACTTCAAATTCGAGAATCGGTTGTCCACATGTGAACTAAAACCCCGAAGACAGCATCATACTATTGTCAAATGTTTAAAAATGTTGGTATTCCAACAACAAACATAAATAGGAAATTACAAATTCTCAATTAGTCAAATCCCAAGTTTTCAAGTTCAGAGAATACTACATCTGACAAGCAATTTAAAAGGTTGTTCACAATTAAGACGATTTAACGAAGAGCTCTTGAAGTCCTATTATGAAATCAAAACGATTTTAGACAATCGATATAATTTCTTCGAGTGCACTTGAAAATGCTTAGAAATTAGGAACTTCAGATGTTCCTCTGCATTATTATATGTATTGTTGTACTCAATATAATATATTATGCTCTAGTTTAGAAACTAAATTAAAGAATCAACTGGTTTAGTCCTGCAAACTTGAAATACTTCCCTGTTATTGTGTTTTGAATAGAAATTATTAGAAACCTGGCATACATTCAACCGATGTGCAATTTTTTTCTTTAATTCCATGGGGACTCTTTTGGCGTTTTTTACTAGAAGTTTTAATAATGCTGTTTAATGAACGCTTTAAAATGACTTCTTTATGATTTTTCCTTCATCTCGTTACTGAAATATAAGTAAACAGTATTCAAATATCACAATTTAGGACAAATTCTAGAAAATAATTACTACTTAATTATCTGACGAACAAATTTAGAATTACAGCTTTAGTTGAATACATTATTCAGATTGATATTAATAATTAAAAGATTTAGTTCGCAAGCAACCCGTGTGCAACGTAAGCGTATTTGAGACTATAAAGTGAATTATTAAGCGAGGAGTTTTACATGTAATTTAAGCAAGTTTATCAAACTTGCGGTTTTGAGGCGTACTGATGTCGGGTACAGAAAATTTAATATCTGAAAATGGTTTGCCACCTTCTAGAAACTCAAGTTCAGTTCCACATCTCGTTCAAGACTTTTCACTTAAAGTTAGGAAAAGAAAGAAAGTTTTAGCGCAATTACTTCTTGTGGTAAAGAATAATTTAAGAATAAAGTATTTGTTTCTGTATTACTACACAGATTAGTTCTTTGATGTAAATTTTGCATTTGGAAATATTCAATGGCTCGAAACTGTTGATGATGGAGGTTTCCAAGTAAAAGTTCCCTGGTCTGTAGAAGACAGCGGTCGGTTTACACAGATTATAGTAGTCTACCCGTATAGCGTAATTTTTGCACGAAAAGAAAGTCTTAACTGAATACCATATTCACTGTGGAAAGTTTAAGGCAAGCGATTACGTATGATATAAGTATGTATACAGTGTGATCATTTTACCTTGTAATAAGTAGGTAGGCTACATCTCTCAGATGTGCATGAAATGCATGGTTAACTTTTTTTTAGGTACAAAAAATATTTTTTTTTACATTAAGAGTCCTTTGGACAGGCAAGTGTCAACTACTGTTTTGTGAAAACTTAACTAATTTATGTTGAAAATTGTTTATTTGTATAGATTCTTATGGTAATAACAATCAGTTTCAATGTATTCTAATAGCGAAAAAACCGGATACGATGTTGAATTTGGGAGAATGCAGAGGGGCGGCGGACTTAGCAGTACGACGATATGCTATGCATATTATGCATAAAGATATCCAGATAAACTCGTTCAATTACATAATGCCTTTAAGCGTTTGGAAAGAAATTTGTGTCAAGTAACTGGTAATCTCCATGTAAGCCAACGAATAATTACAAGAACTGTAGGCTTTAGCCAAAGATCAGTATTTAACATTTTAAAAGGAAACCGGTTTCATCCTTACCACGTCACATTAGTGCAACACCTTACTGAAGATGGTTACCGCCATTGAGTGAATTTCTGGCAGTTTTTAAGAATCTCACCAAACTTTTTTAAGAAATGTTCTATTTTCTGACGAATCGACGTTTAGTATCAATGGGTATGTAAATAGACACAATTGCCATTTCTATTGACAAGATAACCCACTTTGGATTCAGCAAACACACTTTCAAAGAAAGTTTACTGTAAATGTGTGCTGTGGTATCGTTGACAACTTTATCGTTGGTCCCCACTTCTTTGGGGGTAATTTAGAAGTGGAAATATATTTAGGTTTTCTAGAAAAGGATTTGCCTCAACTTTTAGAAGACATTCCTCTTTATGTTAGACAGCGTATGTGGTTTCCAAATGACGGAGCACCTCATCACTTCATAAAATTGTAAGAAACTACCACGACGAAACTTTCCATAACAGATCAATTGCAAGAACTGCAACTCATCTTTGGCCTCCACGGAATCCGGACTTGACTTCGTTAGATTTTTGTGAGGGTAAAGTAAAAAGCGACGTCTACGAAACTCGGGAAGATTTACGCAAAAGAATTATTAAATCATGTAGGTCAATCATCCTGCACATGCTAACTCATGTTAGAAATTGTCTTCTGCAGCGGATTAACTTACGCGAACAGCAAGGTGGACGGTTGAACATTTTTTACGTCACTGATTAGTGTTTTTGGTTCTCTTTTGATTTAATTTATTTTCTCATTGAATTGGCTGTTATGTCAACATATTTGGAGGCTATTTTGTCTATCTGTGTGTTTGTTTTATTTAAATTATAAGAAATAAATATTGTAAATGTACCTATTGTAAAACTGCATCTTATTTGTTAGTAATATATATATATATATATATATATATATATATAATAGTTTCACTGCAGGTTCTTAGTACATCTAACGTGACTACTTTGATTTTTATTTATTTAAACAATGTAACGTTTACTAACTTGCCTATGGAATACAAACAGCTGTAATGTGTGTAGCCTACATACCTGTTACAAGTTAAAGTAATCACCTGGTATATGTATGTGTGTATACATTTATATATATGCTGTGATTGACTTCCAGGTATTCTTCCGCGTAGTAACTTCTTGGTCCTGGGATGGACCGGGACCAGTGCCTATTTTTGGTTCTGGTAGGCCCTAGGCTCATATACCTTCTGGGGCCCCCTCGTAGGACTAGGAAAGCATTAATAGCGGCGCAGGCGAAGAACTTGGTGTCAGAAATAGAATAAAAGACAATAACAATAAGTAGTACTGTCAAAAACCAACATTTAAATCATTTTGTCAACATAAAATAGATATAACACAAAATAAATAAAATAATACAACCAACACAAAACACAAATGTCTTAATAGAGAACAAAATACAAAACCAATATTCCTACTAGCCTAAAGCGCATTAAATTAAAATATTTAAATTTTTCTTTTGCGCATTTTTATTTCCGCTAGTTGGTTTATAATTTCATTAGAATCTATGTTTTCTAGTACCTCATTTTCCACGTTAAGAAGGGCCAAAGATGATGAGTTATCTTGGTTCAAAGAGTTTCTCAGATATGATTTTACCCTTTTTAGAGTGGAAAATGATCGTTCACCTGGCGCGTTACTTATTGGTATTGACAAATATATCCGAAGTAATATTTCAACATTGGAAAATGTTGAGATAGTGTTAGTTTCGATTAAAAACTCTAACATTTTTTCAGGATTTTGAACAATGTTGCTAGATTTACACATTTCATTAAATTGCATTAATTAATTTTCTAGGTCATTTACATCGATATCCTGATTGTAATATTGTTCAATATTTTTAAAACTTGTTTTGAAATCACCTTTGGAATTATCCACAAAAATCATTTTTTTCTTTTCCGTATTCTGGTAGTTTCATCTTTATACAATGTGTTCCCAGGATGCTATTTTTAGCCTCTTCTTCAATTTCCCCATATTGTTCTCTTAAATTTGTAACGAAAATAATTAAACTCTTATAAAGTACGCAAGCTACAGTGAGCTATTTTTAATTTCTTGCAAAGATTTGCTGGTTGCATTGATCCTTTCCAATAATTTGTTCCAAATAATAGTCATAAGAGCAAACTCGAATGAATTAAGTTTCTCCAAAATGTCTTTTCTTCTGACAGTTATCGCGTTGAATTTGGATTTCGGATCGTAATATTAATAATAAATAATAAACGGTAGCTAAATTTATCAAATAATTTGTAATATAAATAATTTTTAAATATAAATCATTTTTAAATATTAACAAACTGTTGTTTTAAACAGTTGGGTTGAGCGTGGGGCCCCCCTGACTCAGGGGCCCTAGGCACGGGCCTATTGGAAAAATAGGCCCTGACCGGGACGGTTATCTTGACGACGTTTTTTGCAAAATCACATTTGCCATCTTCAGGTCTTGTCGGATAACTTTCTGCTTGTGCTTCTTGTAATACGACTGTTGACGTTCGTTTCTGCTGGAGCTATATATACTTCTCGACCGTTCCGTGCGGTTGCGCTTTGTTGATTCCGTGCTCGGTTGCGTGTGACGGGACCGGCTGTGGCTGGAACGTTCTGATTTTCTTGAGGTGGTTCTATGTTTACTTGTTGGATTCTGTTGTGTATTTGTTTTTTGACGAGAACCGGTTTCCAAGCGGCTGGTAGTCTTTGGGTATCATCACGAGAATTTAGGTTTCTTGGGTGTTTCTCGATTTCTATAGCTTCCCTTATTATTCTCGATTTCAGGTGTCCTTTATTAGCCAGTACTTTGGTGTTTTCGAAAGCAATTTTGTGGGATGATGTGCTTACGTGCTGTGCAAGTGATGAAGTCTTCTCGTTCTTTCGTAGGGCATTTTCGTGTTCTTCTTTTCTCACGTTAACTCGTCTGTTTGTTTGGCCTATGTATGTTTGATCGCAGTCCCGGCAGGGAATTTCATAGACACCTTGATTCTCCAGGGGTATCCTTGTTTTGGGGTTTCGTAGAATGGAGCTGATCTTTCTGTTGGTTGTGAATGTTGTTTCCACATTGTGCCTTCGTAGAATTCTAGAGATTCTGTCTGTTGTTCCTTTGACGTATGGCAAGTGGGCTTTGGATGCAGGTTTTTCTCTATCATCCTGTGGCTTCACTCGGCTGGGTTTAAGTGCGTCATTGATAGTTTGATTCTTGAAGCCATTTTGTCGTAGGGCTGCTCGAAGTTTCTTCATTTCTTGGTCTACGTTTTCTGGGTCTGCGAGTCTTTGAGAACGGGTGACCAGGGTTTTAACCACTGATCGAAGTTGTGCCGGATGGTGGTGTGACTCCGCATTGAGATAGCGGTCTGTGTGGGTAGGCTGGATGAATGTCCTACCTAAAGGGTTTAACTTCGCAGTTGCCCCTAGCCATCTACCAGTCGAGGACATAATTTGTGGAGTTGAATCAGCTGTCTCAGTACTAGACAAAACAACAGCTGAAATTATACGTCAAGACGTTTCTCATGTTCTACGAACCGCCGAACCACCAAAAAGGAACATATCACGCGAAGAAAACCAAGCTCTACAGCAATTGAGGAAAAATGAAAACATAATCATACTACCTGCAGACAAAGGCAACGGAACAGTAGTTATGGACACTACGGAATACAACTCCAAGATACATTCTCTACTACAAGATCCGGCCTACCAGCCCATCACCACGGATCCTACTACATACCTGGAAAAAACTACAAAAAACAAGATCAAACAGAGCCCTATCGCCGAAGACATACAACGACAGCTGATACCCAGAGAGAAATCATCCAGATGTCCGAAACTCTATGGGCTGCCAAAAGTACACAAACCAGGAGCACCTCTCAGGCCAATTGTCAGTTCAATAGGATCCCCCCTACAACAGCTGGCAAGATACCTGGCAAAGCATCTACAACCTCACACCGAAGAAGCCGCATCTTACGTCAAGAACGCAAGCCATTTCATCGAGTTACTGAGGAAAGAAAAAGTAGAGCCAGGCTGGTTACTAGTAGGCTTCGATGTGGTGTCACTGTTTACCAACGTTCCCATAGAAGGATCTCTGGAGATAATCAAACAGAAATATGATCCACCAGCCCATATAATGGATTTGACGAAACACTGCCTCAAGAACACGTACTTCCTGCACAACAACCAACGGTACAAGCAAATAGAAGGCGCACCAATGGGCTCTCCGCTATCCCCAGTCATAGCGAATCTTTTCATGGAAAACCTAGAACAAAAAGCACTAGAATCAGCAGTACATAAACCTATTCTATGGCTACGATATGTGGACGACACCTTTGTTATTTGGCAACATGGAGAGGCACACCTCAACAACTTCCTGGACCATCTAAATAGTCTCCACCCGAAAATCAAATTCACGATGGAAATGGAATCAGAAAACCAACTACCGTTCCTGGATGTTTTGGTCAAAAAGAAATCGGACGGAAACCTGGGTCACACGGTGTACCGGAAACCTACCCACACAGACCGCTATCTCAATGCGGAGTCACACCACCATCCGGCACAACTTCGGTCAGTGGTTAAAACCGTGGTCACCCGTTCTCAAAGACTCGCAGACCCAGAAAACGTAGACCAAGAAATGAAGAAACTTCGAACAGCCCTACGACAAAATGGCTTCAAGAATCAAACTATCAATGACGCATTTAAACCCAGCCGAGTGAAGCCACAGGATGATAGAGAAAAACCTGCATCCAAAGCCCACTTGCCATACGTCAAAGGAACAACAGACAGAATCTCTAGAATTCTACGAAGGCACAATGTGGAAACAACATTCACAACCAACAGAAAGATCAGCTCCATTCTACGAAACCCCAAAACAAGGATACCCCTGGAGAATCAAGGTGTCTATGAAATTCCCTGCCGGGACTGCGATCAAACATACATAGGCCAAACAAACAGACGAGTTAACGTGAGAAAAGAAGAACACGAAAATGCCGTACGAAAGAACGAGAAGACTTCATCACTTGCACAGCACGTAAGCACATCATCCCACAAAATTGCTTTCGAAAACACCAAAGTACTGGCTAATATAGGACACCTGAAATCGAGAATAATAAGGGAAGCTATAGAAATCGAGAAACACCCAAGAAACCTAAATTCTCGTGATGATACCCAAAGACTACCAGCCGCTTGGAAACCGGTTCTCGTCAAAAAACAAATACACAACAGAATCCAACAAGTAAACATAGAACCACCTCAAGAAAATCAGAACGTTCCAGCCACAGCCGGTCCCGTCACACGCAACCGAGCACGGAATCAACAAAGCGCAACCGCACGGAACGGTCGAGAAGTATATATAGCTCCAGCAGAAACGAACGTCAACAGTCGTATTACAAGAAGCACAAGCAGAAAGTTATCCGACAAGACCTGAAGATGGCAAATGTGATTTTGCCGAAACGTCGTCAAGACAACCATCCCGGTCCATCCCAGGACCAAGAAGTTACTACGCGGAAGAATACCTGGAAGCCAATCACAGCATACAACACCCGCGGAAACCTCAAAACCAACATTATTTTATATATTAATGTAAATACATGGACAGGTTTCTTCAATGGAAGTACCTTTCTGAACAATTTTTTTCTTAAAAAATCTAAAAAACATGCCTATAAAGACAGCAAGGGGGTCATCTTTTTACATAAAATCCGGGCGTAAGTCATCAACTGCTTAGTCACCATAGCCCCTCTAAACTTTTAAACGGTACCATACCATATGTGCACATTGCTGGAAAAGTAATTTCATAAGGAATGCATAGTATTACTTCTCTTCTTCTTCTTCTTCTTCTTCTTCTTCACTTCACAGGGTAGGCATTTCATTGCCTGCTCCGTTTCCACAATTTTATTGTCGCCATCTTTTCTGCGGTGTACAAACATTTCTTCTTCCTTGTGGCTTGTATTCCAGGATTTGTTTGGGAGTTCTATTATCATTCATTCTATGTTGTATCCACTTCTCTTTATTTTCTTCTATTCTTTCATTTATCACGTGTATGTTTAATTCTGTCCTTATGTCTTCGTTACGTATTTGGTCTTGTATTGTACATTCTTTCACTCTTCTTAAGAATTAGATGACTATATTGCGCTTTTATCTCTTTGAGATAGCGTCCATGTCTTGCTCCCATACATTGGAACAGGTGTTACTAATGCTTTATAGAATTATGGTTTTCTATTTTCTCCAGTTTTGTTGCCTAATGTTTTGTGTATTGTTCCACACATCATCTGATATTTATGTAGTTTTTGTTTACGTTATAATCGCAACTTATGTCACATCCGAAACAGGTAAAATACTTGTTCTATTTTCTTATTATTAAGTATTATTTTAGATCGTACTGGGAATTTTCCTTTAAAAGCCATAACCTTCGCGTCTGTAATTGAAATTTTACAATTATATTCTTCACTCAATTGATTTAAGCGGTATAATGATCTTTGAAGGTCATCTTCACTTTTCGGAACAATTATCTGGTCATCTGCAAATAGCAGAGTTTTATATGTGTATTCTGAGAACTTAGTAGTATGCCGGGGTTTCCTTCTTCTCTCCGTTGTCTAACAATGTCGTCAATATAAATATTAAACAAAGTGGGTGATAAGCTACACCCTTGTCTGACTCCTTGATTTATTATTATTGGTTCCGTCTTTTCAGACCCCGCATTTATTATTATTTGAGTTTTTGCATACAAACATTGAACTGTTCGGATTAGATGTTCGGGAAATCCTCTTTTCTGTAGGATGTTCCATAATTTTTTTCTTTTTTACTCGACCGAAGGCCTTCTCGTAATCTATAAACTATATGTGTGTCTCGAGGTTAAATGCACGTCGTTTCTCTATCATTTGTTTTATTACCGTTCATTACCACTGCACGATCGTCTTTTCCTGGGCCCATTTTGTTCTTCAGATAAGAGCACATCTGTGATTATCTGAAGGCGATTATTGATTATTTACTACTACTACTACTATGTACCTAAAATTAAGATAGGAAAAATAAAAAAACTGTATTTTATTTATTTCGATTAAGTTGCTGCGAAAAAAATGTTTGCTACTATTGAATAGCATTTTTAAGCACTTTTCAGTGAGGTAGAACAAAGTGGGTATTACCATTTGAAATTTTTTAGTTGGGCTACCTACAGCCTAAGTGGTTGAATGGGGAAGGTTGTAGGAACGTTTTTTTGAAAAGTTCGAAACTATTTTACTTCCGAAAATATAACACATGATACAGTTTCCAATTAACACCTTGCATATACAACTTTTATTAAATTTTTTCAATATGTTAAAGAACTCATAATCACAATTTACTATACTACTATGTGAAAACTAAATTGTATTAACATGATAACTATTATTATGTATAATGGATGACTTATCTATAGGATTATAATTTAAGGTATTAACTAGAATACTTAAAGGTTTACACTAAAAATGTAACAAAATTGTTTATGATATTTCAATCCCTAAATTATATGCAATTTTTCGTAAATAAATAAGAATATCATCTATTATAATCTCTTGCAAGAGATTCTGTTTAGCTGAACGTACTTGTTCTTAAATGCTGCCCCTTTTCTTAATCCTGACTTAAGTTCTACCTTGTTTTGTTCTTTTTGAAAGTGAGTTTGCAAAGTGATGGATGAATGCAAGCAACCGTTAATGGAGAAGCCCTACGCCAACCCTTAACCGAATTGTTGGTGCGTGGAAGTTCTTCCACGACTCGTTTATACAAATTCCATATATAATAGCAAACCGTAGTTCTGCTCTTCGATTTCGCCTAACTGGTTCAATACAGGCGTTTTCTCAGTAATTTATAATTTGATTAAATTAATATGGAAAATCTTCACAAATGCTGTACAAACTGGCAACAACGAATATACCTTGTTAATTTTTTATGCTTTATTTCGTTGGAATTTATAGCAACAGTTCATAGTCACAATTTCAACAGATTTTATTTGAGCTTTAAAGCTCTATGTATTAAAGACTTTTAGGCTGCTAATTTATGTGGTTGATGGTGGCTTGAGTGGTGTGATATTGTAATATATGTTTTCTTCTGTTTCTAATGTAAAGTAATATTTTTTTGGGAGTAGGATATTAATAAACGTAAAAAAATCACCAATAAACTCAAATCAACTATCAGAACATGCTAAAATGTCATCAACAGTTAGACGTGGGACACATAAAAAATTTAAAAACTATTAGCGGTGACAGGCAGGTGAGATGCAACAAATAATAAAACAAAGATTCACTGATCTATCAATAAATACTGAATAGATATAATTATATTACTATGATTATGCATTTCTTCTGGTGCATCAATCCTGCAGAGAGAGCTCTGCAACTGGATTATATTCAATCAAACACTCTGTTATTCACAGGAGTCGCGGGAGATATCCCCATCAACCCCCACATGCGATGGATATACAATTAATTAACCACCTTGATGTAATATTGATAACAATAATAATCCGGCGCCATAAGACAACACAGCGCCCCGCCGATTACCCCCTGTATGATTGCTAGGTGAAAAATGATTAAACAGTCCACTTACTCAGATACATCAGTGTTGCATAATATCAATAATAGGACGCAGTTCGCGTAACCCCACATATAATATCAAGTAGCTAATACCCAACCACTCGAGTAAATACATGTAACACTTCGTGGCACCATCATCTCGCTAGAGCAATATAAAGTGATTACCAGAAATAAGTACAAATATTTAAACCAGTAATAGATTGGTTCAAGTGAATTCAATGGTACTATTCATTTTTCAAAAATCATTAAGTTTATTTTTTTGAATTAAAAATTAAAATAAAATTTGGTTCGAGAACTGCTGATGATACATAGAAGGTAGAAGGTTATTACCTAATTGTAAAGTAAATCCAAAGTGACAAACACGTAAAAATTTGTCTGGCTTGTGATAAACTACGGAATTGGGAGGGGGCAAGGTTTAATTGAAGCCGTTGGACATTTTTGTAATTAGAAGGCATATTTAAGAATTTTATTTACCGCTAAATTAAATTTTTGCGTTTTCACTTTATCATGGGGTATACAAATTATAAACAAGTACTGCTTCATGCAAAACAAAAACTCCAAACGTATAAAGCATTTAAAAAGTACTAATTTATTTCAGAATACCCATCATTTATTTAAATCAATTTTAACATAACTGAAAATAAAACATAAAAAACAGTTTACCTTAGAAGTGAAAAGTGGATCACAATCAATATTCAAAATGACGACCACCACTGAGAACAGAAGCTTCTGCACGCCGAAGCATTGAATTACGTATCCTTGCGAAAACGGTAGGATCTTGCTGAATCCTATCGGCAGCGTCTTCAATGCATACCCTTAATTCCCCAACTGTGTCCACTGGCGTAGAATAAACTAACTGTTTCATGTAGCCCCACAAAAAGAAATCACAACTATTTAAATCTGGCGCACGAGCTAGCCATGGAAATGGCCCGTTTCGTCCAATCCACCTTCCAGGATAGTTATTATTTAACCATTCCCTTACATCCCTAGCATATTGAGGCGGAGCAACATCAAGCAAAATCCACATGTTACGTCGTGTCTCTAAAGATACGTTTTCAAACAATTCTGGCAGGACTTCGTTGAGAAAGTGTAAATACCGAGCTCCATTTAAACGAGCAGGTAAAATATATGGTCCAATAAGGTGATCACCTGCCCATACATTTAGGGAAAACCGATGTTGGAAACTGTGTTCCACTATTTCGTGTGGATTCTCATCTGACCAAATGTGGGTATTATGGACACTAAACACCCCTTCTTGCGTAAATCCTGCCTCATCAGTAGATAACAAATTGAACAGTAGATTTGGTTGGTTGTTGCACTTTTGAAGAAGGCATTCACAAAAATCGTGCCTACGTACATAATCCACTGGTTGCAAACCGTGAACGCGTTGAACGTGGTAAGAGTGTAGTCCCTGATCTCGCAAAATCCGCCAAACAGTAGAATGGGAACAGCCAGTTTGTAACGCAAGTCTTCTAGTGCTAACACTAGGACTTTCCTCCACTAATTCCAAGACATGCGGTTCTACATTAACAACGCTTTCTGTTCTTGGATAACCGCGATGATGGTCTTGTGGTTGATACATACCATAATCCCTTAAAAGTTGGACTGTTCTAGTAAATGTTTGGCTGTTTGGAATGCGGCGCTGAGGATATCGTTCTAAGTACATTTACCTTGCCCTTAGAGCGTTTCCTTGAGTTTCTTCGTAAATAAGAACAACACCAGTAAGTTCAATGTTCGTAAAATTTTCCATTTTGGTAGAAACACTGTTTGGCAGCTTCAACGACAGACTGAATAGAAATTACTGACCTACCTAATAGTATTGGTTTGTGGCAGGTGATAAGAAATCTTTTTGCACTTTTATCTTACTTTCCTTTGCATAACATGTCCTTAAACTCAAATTTTTGTTATTATCCTGCGGTACTCAAACGGTCAAATTTTCAATTATTATTTTGTCATATCTTAAGGGTCCCATTGCCAAAGACATTTTTTTTCTAGTTTGTATATATTGTAATCTATTATCGGATTTAATATTTGTACTTATTTCTGATACACCCTGTATATTGGCACTACTACTTGAACTCACTGTTGCAACCCATATCAGTTAGTATATTTGCAGAAGTCGTTAAAAATGTCAAGACTATTAATAACTGACAGTTCGAGAAACTGTGAAAGCCTCAAATAATACACAGCTATTAATGATAGTACGCCAAAATATGCCAACAGCACTTTTTGCAAGACTGCCCTTGCAGGCATTTACCAACCTACCGTCCTTCGTTTTCCCTACGCAGTGCAAGAACTGCTTGGGTTTGGACTAAAACCTGTCATTGCTACCAGACGTTTTGAGCGGATAGAAGCTACGTATATATTTACAAATATTTATTTATCGATCTTACATTTAAGCATTATTCACATCCTCCAAAATACTTTAAAAGGAAAACGCTTACCGATATTCATTTTTTATATATAAATCTATCGATACATTAACGACAATGCATCAAAATACAAGAGGTGTGCCAGACAAACTTTCTGTTCTTGAAGTGATTCTCTGAACATATAACACTGATATTTTATGCTTAAACGAGCACGGCTTAAATGCTATGCAAATTCGTGTTATGAAATGGCTTCACACTCTCAACGTACTACAGTAGAACAATTTTAACGCCGGTGGTGTTTTAATAACGATTAGAGACGGCATTGAGTTCAAAACTGTAACATTCTACGATATATCCCAAGAAAACTAATTTACCTGATGTATTGTTGAATTTATTAGTCAAGTATGATTTTCTCATTGTATCAGTTATATCTACAGGGTGTGCATAAATTATCGAAAAAGCTACAAGTGGCGATGTTCATGCTAAAATACTAGGTCAAAAATCCTCATATTCAAATGTTGTATCATGCCTCCTACGTCATCACGAAGTCCCCAAAGTTTGAACATCCGGTGTTTTAATATGCCTTATTAATCGATATCTGTTCATAGAAGAAGCTGCAATTTAGAAAGAAGAAGTGAATATTATTTTAAGTAGATGTGGTCTTTCTGTCTCAAAAGTTTGGTTTTAACATTTCTTTATTAACTTATTTTCATAAAAAATAGGTTTTGCAACATTGTAAAAAAATTAGGCCCCCCCATGGCACCGTCAATGTTTGGCACTACAAAATCAAATGAATTCGATTTGCTTGATCTAATTTTATGATATCTCTGATTATTATTTGTATAGTTTTTATTAGTTCTTGTGCTTTTAGGTCTTTTTGGTATCTTTCACGTTCTATTATTTCGTTCACTTATGCTAACATGACAGAACAAGAATACGGGACACGTTTTCCAAACCGGAGGCATCCTATTGCAAATGTATTTGGTAGGTTGGACCAAAGGTGTCCGTGAAATTAGCCGGTATGTCAAAAAAGAGTACGCACGTTGGTGCACAGTACAACTGGAAGAGCAAATTTTTGACACAACACAAGAAGACCTCTCCGTGAGTGCACGAAAGTTAACTGCAACATTATTTATATCCCGAGTAACAAGACCGTACATTTGATTCTACGAGAAAACCTTCTTTATCCATATCATGACTGCAAATTTCAGCCTCTCTATGAAAATCATAATATATCACGACTGAATTTTTGCAACACTATTTTAAATAGAATTCGTAACAATCTCGTCTTAAGACGAATTCTTTGGAGCGAAGAGTGTTCGGCAGCGACGGCTTGTTTAACATGAAAAATGCTCAGTATTGGGCTGAGGGTTTTCCGTTAGTGTATGGCTGGGCATAATAAACTACAGGGTTGTTGGTTCAATGTACCTACCAAATCGTCTGTAAGATGGTTGGAGGAAAACTTCCCAAACAGATGAATTGATCGCGGCATTCCCATTTTATGGACCGCGAGATCATCCGATTTCAATGCTTTATACTTTTGTGTTTAGGGCTTTATTGAAGATGGTAGTACTAGAAATTACATCAGAAATACTGGAGCGAGTAATGCAAACGATACTACGAAGATTGGAACTACGTTTACAAGCAGACGGTTTTTAATTAAATTAATTAATTAAAAACATCCCAGGACTTGACGACATCCCAAACGAAATGCATAGATATGGAGGTCTTGAATTGGAAAAAGCACTAACAACACTATTTCAAAAAATTATTTTAACTCAAAGAACCCTCGAAGAATGGAAAGTAAGCATCACAACACCGATCTTTAAGAAGGGAAATAAGAACGACCCTCAGAACTATAGAGCAGTAACTCTGTTAAATACAACAAGTAAGTCACACTAACAAAAATCATGACCATCTAAATAATAAATAAAATCGAAACGAGTGAGGAACAACAAGGCTTTAGGCAAAATAGATCGACGGTTGACGCAATATTCATCTTACGGTAGATAATCGAAAAGTCCTTAGAATTCAATAAACCCTTATACTTCTGCCTAGTTGACGTCACAGAGACCTTTGTTAGAGTACAACTACCAGATGTCCTAGCAATATTCTGAGAACATAAGATTGAACAAAGCTACATCATAGTTATAGAACACCTCAATAAGAAAAATGGAACCCGAATAAAAACACATCAAGGGTTAACAGAAGAAATACCTGTAACGACAGGAATCCGACAAGGAGATAGCATGAGCCCAACCCTCTTCAATCTAATAATGGAAAAAATAATAAAAAATGTCAAAGAAGTTAATGGAGGATACAGAATGGGGCGAAAAGCACTAAAAATACTATGCTACTCTGATGACGCGATATTGATGGCAGAAAACGAGGATGACTTGCAGCGACAACTATATAGATTCCAAACAACAGCAAAAAAGTTCAATCTGCAAATATCCATAGATAAGGCTGAAGCAATGGTGATATCGAGAGATTATATCAGATGCAAATTGGCAGTAAATAACCAACCCGTTAAACAAAATATGCGATGTAGTTACCTGGGAGTTGAAATATCGAGCTGTAAAAATCTATATCAAGAGCTTCGAACCCAGGCAAAGAAAGCCTCAAGAATATCGTGGTACCTGAGAGATCTCATTTGGAGAAATAAGTACCTACATGTTCATGGAAAGCAAAGTCCGCATTTACAAAACCACTGGGAGAACAGTGTTAACGTACGCCGCAGAGACCCGAGCAGAAACCTCAAATAAAAAATATACAAAGGACTGCAGAAATGAAAACTTTAAGAACTATTAAGGGAATAAGCTTAAGGGATCAAGTAAGAAGCGCATCAATATGAGAGGAACTTAAAGTGCAAGATGTGGTAAGGTTCACAAGAGCGAAACGTAGACATTGGAGGGACCATGTTGGAAGAATGGAAGATGATCGCTGGGCAAAATGGGCAAAACGTGAAAGACCTAACACAAGGAGATCCCCTGGTACACCACCTAAAAGATGGCGCGAAAGTTGGACCTCCATATCTCAAGAGACTTAGCAAAACAGAAAAAACAAAACAAAATCTTAAAACAAAGAAGAAGAAGAAGACGGTTTTTAATTCGAACAATTATTACAATTAGTTAATTACCGGGCATAGCAATAACACCTGTTTAGGTGCAGTGTTTCCAAATGTATATTTCATTTAAATGGTGCCTGAGAACACAAGAAGCATGGTACAACATTTTAGGTTTTCGACTAAGAATTTTAGAAAGAACATCGCCACATGTAGCTTTTTCGTTAATTTATACACACCCTGTATACATAACTTGTAGCTCGATACAAAATATTTATTTGTCCATAAAATTATAATAGTAGTGATTCATTAGTAATAATTATAATTATGGAAATTTGTTTCAAACTCTACTGAAAAATACATTTTGTGTTCGAGTTATTACAAATAAAAAGTTTGTTATTTTACTTATGCTTTATTGGATATGATGTACATATTTAACCGCTAATAATAGCATATATACATTTCTATATTAAATCATAACTGTATTAACTAGGGTTAGTTAGTTGATTTAGCCGTGTCCAATGAACGATGTATTTTCGTTGGCAGCACTCCCACAAAAACCGAATGAAGAATAACACATGTCAGGAAATTAGCGAGAGGTAAACACTGGTTACTTTGACAATGGTTTAACGTAACACTCTACTCAAGGGAATTATAGTTAATAATATTATTATGTTTAGACAGCCTTTTTACTTATTAAAAAGTGTGTAGTTGTATAATTGTATCTTTTTGGCATCCTACATAGGTAAATTATAATAAACCACGTAATAAGTATTGCATCCTTCAAAATACACTATCTACTCCCTAAAATTAAATATTATTTTAATGATAATTTATGTAAACACAGAAACTAGACAAATAGTTTCAGTTTTGTCTTTACTAATAGAGGAAAACGATATAAGTGGTACTTGTGATTGGAAAAGCATATATGTAGCATCCCTCTAAAATATTCAGTATCCATTATAACATTTTAACCATAGTTTAAATTAACATTAACAAAATTGCTGCAAACAAAGTGTATGTCACAGAGTGGATGTCTTAGCATAATTAAATTAATTGTCTCTGTACTACGAGTTGAATCTATGAATTTTAATTTAATTTTAGACACATGTTTCGGTTTTATCTGGTATATTAATTTTGTTAAACATTCCTAATTTATTATATGTAAAACCACACCTTCCTGACGGTATACAATTAGCATATTGTAAGTACATTCAAGTTTTAGTCATGAGCTGGGCTGGCATTTGTAATTTAAACAGTACAAAATTGTCAAACTGTTGAATTTAGTTCGAATTTTATCATGCTAATGTTATGTATACATGACAAATAAATACGACGTCACCTAGCCAAAAAAGTTATAAGCATTGCTGCTTAAAGGTCTATTCAGACCGGCGGACGCGGAGCGGAAGCGGAGCGTGAGCGGTTTGGTAGCGGAGCGGAGCGTTGGCGGATTTTAGATTGATAGGCATTCATACCGAAAGCGGTAGTTCGACGACGAGGTTGGTTTGGTACGGCGTTCAACTTATAAGTTAAATAGTTAAAACAATATTTATTAAAAGGTTTCTGATGATGTTCTCAAGCAGTTCAGACAGCTCCGATGAAGAGTTATTAGACGTATTAGTGGTGATAGCCTCCGAGAATGGTACCACCAAAAAACGAAAACGCCTACGAATACATGATATTCCGTCCACGAGATACGTAGATGGAGAGTTTCACATACTATTTAAAGAACTTCTAAAAGACGACTCCAAATTTTTTGAATATTTTCGTATGCCGGTAGATAAATTCTATGAACTGTTAAACTTATTAAGAGATCATATACGAAAAAATGATACAAATTATCAAAAATCTGTAACTCCTGAAGAGAGACTTGCTGTAACCTTGAGGTACGTATTTTGTAAAATAATAGCAACCGAAAAGTATAAAACTCAAATAGTAATTTTTATTGTTAGTTGTTAAGGATACATAAACCTACATAATATTATAGTAATACACTTACACACCCGTATTTTCAAAATCGGGATTTAAATATATCGATGGCGTATATTGTAGAACATCATTAACATTAGGGGTTGAAGCGCTGGAGGGGTATGATGAGGAAGGGGATGTTATAATTGTTTTAGGGGAAGTACAAGACGTGCAAGGCGTAGAAACTGTTGATGTTGTCTTTTTTAAATATTCTAATTCATCGTTAGAAATAATGTTAAACAATTTAATTTTAGTTTCAGCTTGTAGGGTGGGTGGAAACATTTTAACTGTATTGAACATACTTAAAATAATTGCTTGAGAGCTTCATTTTCTTCGTTGTTGTCCTTTTTCTTTTTAGTGTTTTCTTTTTCCCCGAGGTATGTAACCAGAAGGTTTGAAGCAGATTCTTTTTTTTTGTTGGATGTGCCTTTTTCTAGAAGGCGTTTGTTTTTGATTTTCACCAATCTTTACGTTCGTTACTGCTTCTTTTTCTTGTTCTTCTGCTTCGTCTCCTCCTTTTTCTTCTTCCTCTTCCAGGGACTCATCAGGGGTAACGTTTTTGCCATATTTCTTCCTTCAATTTTGTGTTGGAGTATGCCGGCAGACTTAAATCATAAACCTCTTTTTTAAACACCTGCACCTGACACTGTGCTGTACTGCTGTACTGTAATAATATTATATTTCACTCCCCGTCCTCATCGAACCGCGCGGTTTGTCGATAAAAATCGCTCCTCGATCATTCAAAACCGCTCCGCCGGCACACCGCCGGCTTCCCGCTATCTCTCCGTTTTCGCTCCGCAGCGCACTCTGAATCATCCCATTAAAATATACGCAGAGCGATTTCTGAGCGGTACCGCCGCGGTTTCGAATCCGCTCCGCTTCCGCTCCGGGGCGATAACGGAGAGATAGCGGGAAGCCGGCGGTGTGCCGGCGGAGCGGTTTTGAATGATCGGGGAGCGATTTTTATCCACAAACCGCGCGGTTCGATAAAGACCGGGAGTGAAATATAATATTATTACAGTACAGCACAGTGTCAGGTGCAGGTGTTTCAAAAATGGAAGAACAACTCATTCATCTGGTTTCAGCGCAAAAAGAGGTTTATGATTTAAGTCCGCCGGCATACTCCAACACAAAATTGAAGGAGGAAATATGACAAAACCGTTAGCCCTGATGAGCCTCTGGAAGAGGAAGAAGAAAAAGGAGAAAACGAAGCAGAAGAACAAGAAAAAGAAGCAGTAACGAACGTAAGGATTGGTGAAAATCAAAAACAAATGTCTTCTAGAAAAAGGCACATCCAACAAAAATAAAGAGTCTGCTTCAAACCTTCTGGTTACATACCTCACGGAATAAGAAAAAACTAAAAAGAAAAAGGACAGCAACGAAGAAAATGAAGCTCTCAAGCAATTATTTTTAAGTATGTTCAATACAGTTAAAATGTTTCCACCCACCCTACAAGCTGAAACTAAAATTAAATTGTTTAACATTATTTCTAACGCTGAATTAGAATATTTAAAACAGACAACATCAACAGTTTCTACGCCTAGCACGTCTTTGTGTTGTACTTCCCCTATAACAATTATAACATCCCCTTCATCATTATACTCCTCCAGCGCTTCAACTCCTAATGTTAATGATGTTCTACAATATACGCCATCGATATATTTAAATCCCGATTTTGAAAATACGGGTATGTAAGTGTGTTACTGTAATATTATGTAGGCTTATGTATCCTTAATAATAAACAATAAAAATTACTATTTCAGCTTTATACTTTTCGGTTGCTATTATTTTACAAAATACGTACTTTAAGATTACAGAAAGTCTCTCTTAATAAGTTTAACAGTTCGTAGAATTTATCTACTGGCATACGAAAATATTCAAAAAATTTGGAGTCGTCTTTTAAAAGTTCTTTAAATAGTGTGCGAAACTCTCCATCTACGTATCTCGTGGACGGAATATCATGTCTTCGTAGGCGTTTTCGTTTTTTGGTGGTACCATTCTCGGAGGCTATCACCACTAATACGTCTAATAACTCTTCATCGGAGCTGTATGAACTGCTTGAGAACATCTTTAGAAACCTTTTAATAAATATTGTTTTAACTATTTAACTTATAAGTTGAACGCCGTATCAAACCAACCTCGTCGTCGAACTACCGCTTTCTGTACGAATGCCTATCAATCTAAAATCCGCCAACGATCCGCTCCGCTACCAAACCGCTCACGCTCCGCTTCCGCTCCGCGTCCACCGGTCTGAATAGACCTTTAGGCTGGTCGTCCTTTGGATGCGTTTTCCTGCGAATTTCCTTCGTCAGAAATCGGACGAATAATTTCGTCATATTCCCCATAGGTGATATCGCCCACTGGACAAGTTTTTACGCAGTACGAATCAACCACTGGCTGTGTGAAAGCAGTGTGTTATTAAATAATGGATGATTATCTTTTGAAAAATGGTTATCTTGTTAGACGGCGATTAAAGTTAAAAAGAAAAAAGTGTTGGGTTAATGATATTCTAGCAAAACGAAAAGAATTTGGAGAATTTCATCATTTATATAATGATTTAAAGAACGACGAGACAAAATTTTTCGATTACTATCGCATGAATCAGGATACGTTTAAATATACTTTAGATGCCATAAGAGAACCACTACAAAAAATGTCGAATTTCCGTGAAACCATTTCACCAGAAGAGCGATTGAGTGTGACGCTGAGGTAAGTTATAAATATAGATTTGCAACATCATTAAATTTTATTAGGTATACATAGGTAGTAAGAATACAAGAAAAGAGATATGTTATTTTAATGTTATGGTGTTTATTGTTCAGCGTATATTATTGTTTCCAATTGAATTCGGAAATATAGTTTTGAAGAGACAATGACTGTTGAGAGGGGACGTCATATCTTATTCCATTTGAATTATCTGCAACCTCGGAGGATTCTGTCAAAGTAATTGGGGAATTAATTGGAGTGAATTCGTTGGAATAACATGATGATGATGCTCTGGAGGAATTGGTGTTCGTGTATATTGGAGATGGCAACGTTGTTGATATTCCTCCTTCATGGGGATGGCATGACGCGGGTGACGCTCGAGGAGCGTACATTGCCAATTGTTCTTCTTCAATAAGTACTTGCTGCAGCTTATTTCTCACCAACAGTTGTCGATTCTTAGGTATAGCCTTTAAAAAAGGCAAGAGACTCATTAGGAATTGGTATTCGCCGTCTTCCTTTTTTTCGCGTCGGGACAATATTTCCAGTTTGGCCTTTTCTATTTCGAGGAACTTATCGTCCACAGAATTTTTCTCGGATTTCTTTGACCATTTTATTTTTTTGGGAACATTGCTCGTGGGTGTACTCAATCTTGTAGCTTTAGTACCGGATGTGGATGGCTGCTGCATATTGTCCGTATTTGAAAATTTCTGTGAAGATTCCTCAATGATTGATTGAGAGTCAGCATTGTCTGCATCCTCCAATATCGATTCTTCTTCAAGATCAGAGTTATTATCGTTTATCTTTTCCGGGGATACATTTCCATGCAGTTTCCTTCGTTCAACGGTATGCGATAAAAACAGCAGTATTTTAAAATACGCCCATTTTGAAGTAATTACCGATTCCGCCTCATCTCCAGAATGCACTTTTCTTGTTTTGTTGTATTCTTTTCGGAATGTGTCCCGCAGTCCTCTCCATTTATTTTTTACTTCGACAACTAACAAAAAAAATAAATGGTTAACATAGGTACTTTTTTTAGGTATTTGGCAACAGGCTCCTCGTTCAAGACATTGGGTTATTCATTTCGAATATCGGACGTTACGGTTGGAAGAATTGTAAATGAAACGTGTGATGCTATTTGGAACAACTTGCGAGATGTGCATATGAAATTTCCAAAAGACGAAGACATGGAGTCTATATCTGAAGAACTTTGGAATAAGTGGAAATTTCCAAACTGTGTTGGATGCATAGATGGGAAACACATACGCATACAGAATCCGAAGCACTCAGGAAGCATGTATTACAAGCAATGTTTCTCAATTGTTTTACAAGCTGTTGCCGGCCCAAACTGCAAATTTATAGCAATAGATGTGGGAGCGTATGGTAATCCTGAATCTGCCGATAAACTTACTAAATTCATATGCCTGTTGCACAACATTATAATTGATAGAGAAGGGGAGCAGCAAGTAGCAGGTACTTTCGGGCAAATCTCGGAGCAAACACATTCGAAAAGGGGAAGATTTGGAACTCTGGGTGAAAACAGAGGCACCAGTTCAGCTTATGATGTCAGAGATAAATTTAAAGCTTATTTTTCAACTCAAGAATTGTATAATAATTAATTCAAAACCAATTACATTTCTATACGATATAATTTCACGAAATGTTACATTAAATATATAATAAAGGGCGTTATTTTAATTAATTATCTTACCATTAGCACTTATTTCAACTGCCACTTCTTGCCATAATTTTCTCTGTATGTCCCTCATGTGATATGATTTATCGGTCATGTCCCACAAAGGCTTTCTTTCATTAACCAGACTTATTAATTTTTCAACGTCCATTTTTCCTACTAGTGTAGTAACTCGTCAGAACAACTGCGATATATCCCATTTGTTTTGGATAGTTTCGCACATCGGTTGTTTTCGGCAGAATACGCGCGATGTATTCTG